>JAAVTI010000865.1:0-10508 GCA_011947335.1 Phytophthora constricta
GACTATAGCAGCAGTCACCTCGCTACTTCAGAACCCAGACAGGAGAGACACAACTTTCAAGCGGCCATTGCCCATTGGACTAAGCAAGCACCTTTTAAAGCTGCTTCAACGCAGTCAGCACCCACCCAAAGAAACCACAAAAATAAGTAGCATCAGGCACAGCCTCCAGCGATATCAGGACTCTATACGTTAGCTAACAGTAAATAGAGAACCTCTGAACCCCCTTTCAAACGCAAGATGTAGCCATGACACTTGCCGCCGATGTGCAAGTACTCTGACCTTCTTAGAAGGAAAAAGTATCCAAGCAGGACACCGCCCCATAACAGTTGACCACGCGGCTTGCGTAGATCGACAATGCTAAAGATATGGCGCAGCAGCGTGGGAGACACAGGGTGCTGCTTGGTAACGGGGCTTGAGAACCGCCGAATTCCCCTAAGCAGAATCGCATGACTCGCATTCACACCAGGGTCATAACCTGCGCTGTTACGGTGATACCAGCGCACGGCGCAGAGTTTACCGCAAATTGTGGATGTAGGTATTTCCTTTACCCTTTCGATTCATCCCAAAGCGCCATAAAAATACTGCGTACGCGCCAAGTTGAGCAGTGTTGTAGTCCACATCTTCCTTGTTCAGCCATGGTTGGTAGCGCACGAGCCGACACCACTTAACCCACTGTTTCCATCCTCGCTGGTAGAGTCCTCGAGAGGTGTCTGCAAGAGCCCCTGCACGGAGAAGCGCTCCCAAAGCGAAGAGATCTCTCGAGGCACGTGGGATCAATACCTGTGTCCACGAGCCCGACAATTCAGAGAAAAGGTCAGTCATTTGTTTAGATTACCACACCCTCGACCCAGCATCCGCCATGACGTTAGTTTCTCCAGCGATATGTCGTGCAGAGGTATAAAATCGTGCTTCCTTCAAGAAGGCGAGCAGACGGAGCAGGAGTTAAGCGATAGGATTATGTGGTGTAGTAAGTTCGGATAGGGGTGGTCCACACCAGATTTGAACTTAGCTGAGTCGCCGGTTAACTTAGCTGAGTAGCTACGGTAACTCAGCTGGGCCGGACTTCTTAGAGTCAGCGGGCAAGCCGGGTCGCTACAAGGGAAGTCGGCGAAGGGTCGCTGAGATCCAGAACCACTTCATTTTACTAGGTATTTGTATATGAGATTAGGAAACCATTAGGAGGAGTCCCTTCGGGACCCCGGAAGATATAAGATAACAGAGCAGAATTTTCTAAGTCCAAGACAAATGTACACTGTCCGGTAAGTCCCTGCACGGGCTGGATTATGCCTGCCGTCGACACCCGAGAGGCATAGCTTGTAGGGTGTTGACTGGTAGCGCCAAGAGAACAAGGTCGGCCCGGGGAAGGGCGTGTCTCGCTTCGTGCGTTAAACAAGTCTCGCTGACTCAGCGAGCCGGTACACCGGACAGCCCGGGTGCCGTGACACTTCTAGCCGAGTAGCCTTTGCTCTCGGTGACCCGTAAAAGCGCTCGCGCGCCGTCGTCCGTCCTTTGGCGGAGGGCACGGGGTTTTCTGGAAGTCAGCGAGCTCAGCTGACTTCCAACGTTTGACTGGCTTGATTGCCTGGTCTCAGCGACTGCGAGACACCACTGTCCCGGCTGGGCCGAACCGCTGGGGGCAACTCAGCGGCGGGCCAACAAACGCCGACCTAACTCGGCGATTGTTGTGTTTGTTGCTACGGGATATCCATATCTGACGATTTGTGTGTTCTGCAATACCACAACTGGTGCCGCGACCGGGAACAGGGTGTGCTTGTTTTCGCAGGTGCCAAGTTAATCAAGTTTCGAGTAACAAGTGAGCAAGATGGTCAGGGGATCGCCTTCGCCGAGTAGAGGAAGTCCGGCCACGACCGCGGGTTCACCTCTCGCGAGGTCAGACCCAGCGAGTCAGCGAGACGTCGACGCGGACGTGGCTCGCGGTGTCCAATTCGACGAAGAAGATGCCCAAGACCAAGGAAGTGAGAGAGATGAAGAAGAAGAAGAGAAGGACGACGATGTGCCGTCGTCAGCTGAGTTACTCAGCGAGGTGGAGAGACTGCAAGTTCAAGTGGGGCGCGTGGGAAACCCGCGCCCTGTTGAGCGCAATTTGACCGCTGAACTCAGCGAGGATGTGGACGATGACGATCAAGGCGTTGCTCAGGGGAACGTCCACCCCTGATTCCGAGAGCGACGAGGAACGCCGACACGCCGAGTGCCAACAAGGTGTTGGCTCGACTCGGCGAAGAAATGAGGACGCAATCGGAGTGGATGATGATGTTCGCTCCGGTTACGATGGCGCAGGCCAAATGGCCAGTGCTGGGTCCTGAGCTGACTCAGCCCATGAACAGCAGCAGCATCAATCAACTTGTCGAAGATACGGTGCTGCTGCTACGAGCCATGGGTTATCGGTGCAACAGCCGACCCAACAGCTTGATCTTGGGAGACTGGAATGTCGCCCGAGCTGGGCTTGAATTGATGCAGTGGAAGCGTAAGCTGAGATCAGCTTTCGGGTTAGAAAGGGCCCCGGGCAGTTTTCAAACCATTGCCCGACGCGTAGCCGAACCCCAAGAGTACCTGGGGGTAGACCCGAGCAAGATCCCATTACCCAAGACTCCGAACACCAAGATGCAAGGTGTGTTCAGGTCAACTGACGGCACTCCGTACTTCGAGGACTCACACATGAAGACCCCGAAGAATACCACCCCCAGAGCTAGTCGTGACAGCCAGCTCTATGTCACGACTGAGAAAGCTGACTTGGGCGATGACCAAGATGGTGAACCCGATCACGGGGTTGAATACGAGGAGTCCGTTCGAGACGTGATCCGTCATCTCAGCTATGATGAAGCCGAGTCAGACGACGTCCAATACCTGGAGCTACGCACTCATGCGTCTCTGGACAAGATAGCGGAGTTTGAGGGTAAACGGTACCGATCCGACACCTCTTTGCAGTGGTTAAACGTTTCATCTATGAGATGAAAGGAACCAGGATGCCCCAGAACTCGTGGTGCGAGCCATTCTCGTTATGTCTGGGTCGAGCGGCGAAAAGCTGGTACCGTCAGCTACCGAAGAAGACTCAACAACGCTGGAGCCTACTCAGCGAGGCCTTCTTGGATTATTACTGTTCGCAGTTCGACCAGTCGGCGCGCACTCGCTACTACTCGGCCAAGCGCAAAGAGAATGAGCCTATCTGCGACTTTCTCATCCGGCTCAACGGATACGCTCGCACCGCCAAGATTCAGTACGAGAAGGGCGGTGCGGACTCAGCTGATCACGTCGAGCAGTTTCTGCTTAACTGTGGGGATGACGAAGTTATGGACCTGTTGTACCCGCTCCAACTCGGCGATATTCAAAGAGTGGAACAGATAATCAACAGGAGACTACTCGGCGAAAAGCGAAAGAAGCAGCGGGATCAGTTGGTCACAGGTAAGACCAAGGATCGACGCAGTAGCAACACTCGTCCGAGCGATCGACGCCGAGATGACCGCCGAGATGACCGCCGGGATGATCGCCGCCCAAGTGAAAAGCGAGAATCACGCCGAGATGACTCACGCCGAGACCGGGGTCGTCAACTTGCAGCCGCCGATGTGTCAGTCGACGACTTGTATGCAGGTACAGAACAGCGTCATTCAAGTCGTCGACACGACTCGTCGAGCGAAGAAAGTGCGTACAGCCAAGATGAAGAGAGCGGATCCGACGACAGTGAAGATTACTTGGACACAGGAGTAGCGAGTGATCGTTCTCGTGACTCAGCGGATCGAGGGAACTCGGCTGGCAGATTTCCGAACTCAGCTGGTCGACCATCAAACTCAGCTGGCCGACCGTCGAACTCAGCTGGCCGGTCCCCGAACTCAGCTGACCGTCAAGAACGTCGCTATCGTCGAGATGATTCTCGCGAGCGTCCACGTTATGGACCCTGCGCTGCGTGTGGAAGCGAAGGTCACTCAGCACACTATTGTCGCAAGAGATGCAAGTTCTGCAAGCAGGTACACGATGTCGGACGCTGCGAACTGTTTCAACGCTTTGAGAAACTGACGAGCTTCGTTCGCTCCACGGTGGACAAGTCAGCTGTGCCCGCTGACCTCCAAGACATTTACGAGCCGAAGGATTTAAACTCGGTGGCCCGCCAACTCTGACTGGGTTGGATAACAACGGGCTGCCACAGTCAGCTGAGCTTGCAGTCGAAGCGAACTACGTGTTTGCTTTTGTGAGTGAGGCGCAACGGCCCGAGATCAGGTGTGAGAGAAGCGACGGTAATGAACGTGAAAATGACAGAATAACTGACCTCAGTGATTCGGAGGAAGATCACTGGGTAGTAGAGAGCGCGAGAGCTGAGTCTCGAAGGCCAGAGAAGGCCAAGATTCGCTCCAAGATTGTGAAGTTGCGCCCCGGAGAGCGCATAGGATGGTGGTCAGCGCAGAAGTTCGACCGCCGAGTCCGTATGCGAGCTCTTGTGATGGGCGCTGTGAACGACGAACGAACGAAGATACTCTTAGACACCGGGGCGAACGTCTCGGCAGTCAGCTTGTCATTCGCCCGGCGACTGCGATTGAAGCGGTACGCGAACAATGACATGCAGATTGATATACAAGGCATAAGTGAGAACAAAGTGCCGACGACATCAAGAGTCACAGTGAAGGTGACGCTCGGCTGGCAGATCGTCTACGAGTTTGAAGTCTGGATTATGCCCCATCACGCTGGAGTTGACTTGATCCTGGGGACGGATTTCATGATACCAGCTGGCATCCGGTTGGATTTGTACAACTCGACGACGAAATTGCCAGATGAAGTCGTAATTCCCTCATCAGGTCCAATAATTGGCAAGACGAGTCGACTTATGGGACACATGAGAGTGACGGTCCAGCTGAGTCTTTGGGTCTCAAAAGTCGACTCACGGCTGATTTCAGACTAAGACGCCGACAACCTAGTGAAGAAACTCACGAGATTTGGATTCGTCGAACAAAAGATTGGATTCCGACTGCGAAACATAACAAACATGGAAAAGTCACCAAGGTGCTGCTTACCAATACAACCGATCGACTAGTGTGGTGCCCAGCTCACTTTCCAGTGGTACTGTGGGCGCCTCATGATGAATTACCACGTGACGATGGGTATGTCCGGTTGAAGTCGGATAAATACCAAGATTGGCAGGTGCTAGCGTATGAGTCGGCGATTGATAAAGACCTATTGAAGAAAGAACAACAATTGTACGCCGCATGGCTGGCTCGACAACCACCCGCTGTGGATAGATGACAATATACACAGCCAACAGGGGTGATGCAGCGGAATGTACAATCTTCTGATGAAGACGCCGAGTTGACTTGTGATCAACGTTAGTAGTTGAATCGGAGCTGAAATGACTACCAAAAAATTTCAATCCTACATTTAAGCGTTTAAACATGGATTTAATCCAATTTTAAATGTAGGAGTGAAAATAATGACAAGACCTCTAAACAGCTTATATTGAATAGAACACTCCTTTTAACCTGAAGATGTTTCATAAGTCATCAAGCATCTAATATTCATAGGAACGATTATAGAAACAATGTCGCCGAAAAATCTTACATACAAATCTGACAACATCATTTATATAATGATTTAAATATCAAGATCAGAATTTAGAAAGTTGCCATCTTAAGCGAACTTTCTATAAGTATATAATAAGATATCATACGATAAGCAACAATTATGAATTAATTATTTTTTTATCAGATTACTCTACCTCCTATAGTATATAGATAACAATGACAACACTAACATTTGGTAAATTTAAAGACAAGACTATCGAAGAGGTTTATGCCATCGATCCAAGTTACTGCCGATGGATGAGCAAACAACCAAGTTTAAACGCGAGCGATGAGATTAAAGACTTTCTTACGACTACGTTCGCGGATAGTAAAGAAGAAACCGATGAATACGTTATGACCTGGGGTCGTCATAAGACTAAAACTCTAGATTATATTAAGAGAGTCGATCCCAAATATCTCGATTGGTTACGCAACAATCAGTTCGTTAAAGAAAAATGCTCACGACTACTCAAAGAGTTAGAAACCATCAATTAACTACAACCTGCAAAAGTCAAATTAAAAAAAATTTTTTTGTTCATCGAGTCAAAATAGTGTTTTCTTTTTATGAGAGAGCCTAATTAGCAGTATAGTCATCTACCTCCCCTGTGAGACGATTATAAGTCATTTCATTTTCATGGGCAACGATAACGATCAGATTACAATCCTGAGACGATGCGTTCGTTCCCTTAATCTGAAGCGACTGAGGAACATCCTTCTCGGTTAAACGAGACACGTCGGCGACGAGTACACGATTAGTCGAGGCCCATGTTTTGAAATCAATTAGACCATTCGATAATTCAGGCGTCATATCACCGTTAATAGCCGACAGCTTCGAGAATTCGTCACAGAAATTCTGGAAATCATACTCATGATTTAGATCAAACACTTGACTGTTGCCAATGCGTACATTAAAGTTACGAATAGCAGATCCAGGTTGAACGGTCCACGGTGCACTATCGAAAGGAGATTGAAACTGTTCGACTGTATCAAAGGCGCTGTTCCTTTAGCGAAAGGAAGCACCGCAACGTATTTAACGTTTTTGAGACTAGCCGAAAGCTGTAGATCAAACGATTTACCAGCTTGAGCTCCTTGAGCCGCTCCAAAGTGTTGGGCATAATAATCGAGATAACGAATCTTCTTTGTAGGTTTAGAGATGATCATGGTAGGATTCTCTAGATCAACGAATGGAACGTATAGACGGCACGTGGTAAATGGAAAATAAGTACTATTAACAACATCTTCAAGCGAATTAGTGATAGCACCCCAAGCAACAGTAATTTGCGTAACGGCATTAGGGACAACAGTCACATTCGGGGCTCCGGGGCTAGCCGATGTAACCATAATAGGGCAAGTAGAGCCACTTTGGCGAGTTGTAGAAGCTAGAGTCATGGTCCTACCAGTCCCTAAATTAATAACAGCCGATCCACGGTTCACACGCAGACGGATCTTGATCTGAGGCGACCCCATGAGATCAAGATCTTTGAAAATCGGGTGAAGATCAACAAGCTTAATCTTGAGCATATAATACCAAGAACCAGCAATAGATCCAGCCGTAGCGACTCCTGCTTTGAAAGCTCCTCGTCCAAACTGATTAGCGATATCATTTGAAACAGCCGCATTGGCAACCGTAGGCCAACCGTTAGTTACAGCGTTCGCTACTGGAGGATTAGCCAATAGTCGCTTCACGAATCCTTCATTCGCACCAAGGACAGCACCACCAGTAGCCACATCGCCGATAGCGTCATCGATATTAAGAGCATTGCCCGTAGTTGCAGCAACGTTGCTATATCCATTTCCGAGAGTGGAAGCAGCACTTTGATGAACAAGCGATCCTACGCTATCTGGGTAGAGAAAGCTTTCAGCGCCGTGCTTAGCCATATAGTCAGCGCTAGTCTCAACTTGAGCACGTAGATTATTGATAAACATCTTATGTTCGTTCATTGATAAGATCGACTTGCCATTGAGCTCTAGAGACATAGCATCAATTACATTCCATACTCCGCATTTCATGCCTACTGAGAGGCGATTAGCCGCACTACTGAGAGCCTGAGTATCGTGAGTGTTCTTCATACTGACGAGGTAAGGAAGAAGTATATAACTATCGCGAAGACATGCAAAGCCTTCCGCACCATTGAGTTGGCTAGTTGCATCTAGCGTAATAATACCATTTGCATAACTTCCTTGGTTAATATCGATAACATGCGAGATTCGCTTGTTAGAGGATACTTTTACATCCGGATCGCTTTTTAGCGATGATTGGTAGAGAAACTGATCAGCTAGCTGTGTGTCACTCATCTTAAAATAATTCGTTCTATATACGATCATCTATAGATGAAAACAAAATTAAATAATGGCGCATCTAATCAAAGCAGTCACAAGCGATCATGATCTAATCGAATTAGCTAAACTAATAAATGTTAATATCGAAAATATCTATGAATCGTCCGAGATTACCAAGCCTCTTCCCAAGGTAGGTACCTTCCTAATTCTATTGAGACCTCCCGATCTTGAGATAGGACACTGGACATGTATCGTAGATGGTGTTTATTATGACAGTATGGGCGAGGGACCTCCTAAACGCTACGGAATAAAAAAATACAACGAGATTCAACTTCAAGGTACTAAAGATGATTATTGCGGCATATTTTGCTTATTGTTTATTTACGCTAAGCAGAAGAATAGAATGGATCTACTGAAGAGGTTTATTAATTTAAATATAACCGTGCTTTAGCTTTAATTATATAGAGCGGAGCTTAGAGAACTTGTTCGAAAAGTAGCAATCATGTATCGTGAATTAACGATCTCGAGTGAAATACCTAAGGCAAAGCCAACCAAAGCTTTCAAGACTGGAAAACTAAGCTTAACAAAGGCTGAGCTTAAGGGTTCTGGTGCTATTATTCATTTGCATCCATCGAGTTATGAGAAGGCGCTTAAGGCTCAAAAAGCGGGTCGTGGAGTTAGATTGGACGTTACGCGCCATGAAATTAAGAAAGGCTATAAGAAGCTCCAAGGTTCCTCGGTTTGGGGAAAAGTGTGGAACGGTATTAAAACAGGTTTTAAGGCTCTTAAAGACTCTGGCTTGTTGTCGCGAGCCGTAGATGCAGCTGTTCCTGCTTTGGCTACCTATGCTGGTGCTCCTCAAGCTGCAATCCCTGCACGAGCTGCTATTAAATCAATGACTGGAGTTGGCGTCGATAGCGATAGCGAATCGGATAGAGAGGGCGGTCGACTTACCTTAAACGATGTCAAAACAAGAGGTAAACAAGCTCTTCGCTACATGAAAGATCAGGTATTGCAACTGATCTCATAGATCTAGCTGAACGCAAACTCATTGAGAAAGCAACCAAGCCTGAACATGTAGATATGATCAAACAAGTTCGTAAGACCGTAAAATCGAGATACGGCGTCGGCGTCCCTAAGAAGACTAAGAAGTTTGTTAAAGGTAGCCAGGAAGCAAAAGATTACATGACTAAGATTCGAGCTATGAGAGGCAAGAAGACGAGTGGCGTTCGGGGTAGAGAACCTGCGGGAGGATCATTTTCACTCGGGAAAAGTAGTATGAAGGCCGGGAGTTTTAAGATGTCAGGCACCGGTATGCGAGGCTCTTCATTTCGTTTGTAAACTATCAATTTTAAAAAATAAGCATTTTTTTATCTAAATTCACGCGGCCTAATCAATAACATGATTGATACAGATACATCTCGAAAATGAATCTGTTCATCATTTTGATTCCAAATGGATATAGTAAGACTAGATCGAGCTCCGTCATTGAGTTTAACCCAGGCGTAGTTGCTAGGTCTATAGTAAATCAATTGACCGATTGAGGAATCACCACGATCAAAAGCTGCTAATAAATCACCGGATACAACGTAATCGTTTTTAATTGCATCACAATGTACTACATAAGAACTAGTCGGATGCACCTGAGGAACAATGTTAGATAAAAGAGATGTAGCGATCGTTGTTGGAGTGGTTGGATACGTTCCAAGAGCGAATCCGAGTACCTTTCCAAAACTAGCGTTATCAATAATCAGTCGAGGTACACGAGACGTAGATGGTAAACCTGATCCAGATGAGCTATAAAGCCCCGTTGATGGACGCGTATAGCTTCCAATTGTAGTCGGGGTAGGAGAGCAATCAAGCTGACAACTGTAATACGTACTATTTTCACTAATTTGAATAAAGAATACATTATTACCATCTCCATCGATCAGATAAGCTCCAGCGCTTACCAAAGCAACTTGGATTTTCGATTGATATCAGCATATCCGTACCAGCCATCTTGAAGACTTACATTAACTAGAGATGTTGTACTACCCGTAGGGACTTCAATCTTAAACGAGTTGTTACCAAAAGCTAAGCTATCAATATTGAAATCACTACAAAACAAGGATATTGATTGAACAGCGATATCATTATCTTTAAAATTAACGGACGAACCAGCGAATTCGTATCTATATGTATTATTTAATCCATTCTGAACTAAGTTCGTGCTATCAAGCTTAATGAAGCTTGCCATACTTGTTCTATTAGAGCACGCGGGCGTGAATTATTTACGCTCAAGTGCGAAGTGTCAGCTTAACAAGTTCTCTAAGCTCCGCTCTATATTAATGTATTGATTTATATTTCAGGATATTAATTAAGCAAGATCCGGATCGATCTCCTTATCAAAGTTATAACGTAGTTTAGAGCGCACTGAATCAATGAAAAGCATCTGACCTTTTCTATCACCTGTAGCTTTATTATAATACCTAACGATATCATTTTCATTAACGCCACGAATATTGAAATCAGTCATAAGCAGCTTTAGATCACGCTTACTGTTAGCCCTTAAGATCGCTACATATTCGCAGTTGAGCCTGATCATCTTGTCAGTGCCAAACCAACTGTGACTTAGGAATATCGTACTAAGTAGGAAATGTCGCCCGCGAGTGAAATAGTGGGAGA
>JAAVTI010000866.1:0-48676 GCA_011947335.1 Phytophthora constricta
CGTTCTCCACCTCGGTGGGAGACTGTTTCAGCAATACTGTGTTGACCAAAGAGCCAAAGTAGAGCAAGACCAGCTTCGTTACGTGGCGACTCATCAGAAAGAGTTTCGAGCGGACTTATACGTTGGACTTGCAGACGCGTATCGCAGTGAACAGCCCGTGCTGCAAGATGGCGAAACACGTATTTCGGAATACGACCGAAACACTAGGCAACTGGTGAATCCGGCCCTTCCCGACCGACGTCACTTCCTAGATGCGACTGGGCGACGGATCATTCTCCCCTTCACATACAGGAAGCCCACGCTATATGTACCAGTCTTACCAGGATGCGATGGCGATTGTGCGTGAATTCGGGAAGCCAGACATCTTCTTAACGATGACGTGCAATCCGGAATGGGACGAGATCAAGGAGAGCATTCGTGATTTTCAAAGTGCACAAGATCGCCCCGACGTCGTGGCGAGGGTTTGGCAACGAAAGCTTCGAGCGCTGTTGAAAGACTTGGACGATGGCGTCCTGGGTCGAGTCGTTGCAAGAATCTACGTGGTCGAGTTCCAAAGCGTGGTCTACCTCACGCTCACATTTTGATCATCTTGGCCGACCAAGACAAGCCTCGAACCAGGGATCGTATCGATCAGTTGGTGTCAGCGGAGCTTCCAGATCCGGTAGAGAACGAAGCGTTGTACAAGACAGTGACGACGTGCATGATGCATGGTCCGTGTGGCGCACAAAATCCGAATAGCCCTTGCATGAGGGACGGCAAGTGCTCCAAAGGGTTCCCTAAACCTTTGGCTGAGACAACACGAGCAAATCAAGATGCGTATCCTATATACAGACGACGTCGCCGTTCAGAAGGTATTCTTCAGATCAAAAGCCGCGAGTACGACAACGCCACCGTAAATCAGTGGGTGGTCCCGTACAACCCGTACTTTTCCCAAAAGTACGACTGCCACATCAATTTGGAGGTATGCACGAACATTTCGGCAGTCAAGTATCTCTACAAGTACGTGTACAAGGGACCCGACAAGATTATGCTGACTGTGGAAGCTGTGCGGAACGGAAACCAAACTCCCAGAGACCTACGCGAAGAGCCAAACGAGATTCTGCGGTATGTGGAGACGCGCTACATTTCCCCGGTCGAAGCCTGCATTGAACTGTTTGGGTTTCCCATCCAAGCCAAGACTCAAGCTTAATGTCCACCTTGAAGGCTACCAATTGGTGCTTTTCCAATCGGATGACGATCCGGAAGAGGTGCTGCAACGTGGAGGTCATACGACTCTGACTCGCTATTTTGAGCTTTGTGCAAGTGACGCGCCAGAGAATCAGGTGGCTAAGACCATGCTGTATCAAGACATTCCGAAGGAGTTCGCGTGGAAGGAAAATGCTGGGTTCGGCGTAAGCGGTACCAAGCTGCAATTGGTCGCATGGTGCATGTGTCGCCTCGAGATGTGGAACGGTTCTACATTCGCTTTATGTTGTGTCATCGTAGGGGTGCGACTTCCTTCGAAGACTTGAGAACTGTTGATGGACTGGTGTGTGCAACATACCGAGATGCAGCCTTACAGGCCGGATACCTGGAGCATGATGGCGAATGGGTCTCTTGCATGACAGAGGCTTCCGCTATCGAGATGCCTTACCAGCTTCGACAGCTTTTCGCGACGATTTTGGTGTACTCGATGCCCACAGACGTCAAGGGACTATGGGGCCAATTTTACGGTGAACTCTCCAGAGACTACGAGTACCAATACCGCGAATTGGAAGGTGAAGAAAAGGAAAACATGGTCAAGTTTCAGACACTCAAGAGTCTCCAAGAACTCTTAGAGGCGAACGGAAGCGGTGTCAACCAGTTCAGCGATCTTCCGCAGCTTTCGGAGTTTCCGAATTTATTGCTCGATTCACTTCGCCGCAATAGTCTCCTCGATCGAGAGCAACACGGATATGACGAGGGTTTGCTGATGGAGACCGTTGCTAAGGAGGACCAGCTCAACCAAGGCCAAAAGGTTATCTATGACACTGTCGTTGATGCAGTAGACAACCCAGAACCAGGGAACAAGTTGTTTTTTTACGGGCCTGGTGGCACAGGGAAATTGACCCTTCTTCGCCACATCCTTGCCAAGGTGCGACTGTCCGGTAAGATCGCTATCGCTGTGGCTTCCAGCGGGATTGCTTCGCTGCTTCTCGTGGGTGGTCGCACTGCGCACTCCACGTTCAAGATTCCCTTAAAAGTGGATGAACACTCGACATGCGGCATCAAGAAGCGGACGCACCTGCAAGAGTTGCTTAAAGAAGCCAGCTTGATTATCTGGGATGAAGCTCCAATGACGCACAGACATGATATTGAAGCGGTCGACCGGACACTGCAAGACATCCTGAACAGCTCCGAACGATTTGGCGGGAAGGTTGCCGTTCTCTCGGGAGATTTCAGGCAAATCCTTCCCGTCGTAAAGGGAGGTACACCTGCCGAGACGGTCAATGCCTGTCTGAATTCGTCTGTGATGTGGGGTGAATTCACACAGCTCAAGCTTAAGGAAAATATGCGCGTTAAGTCTGCTGAAACCGAGGAGGATGCCACAGAGCTGGAAGAGTTCGCCAACTTCCTACTTCAGGTTGGCGAAGGCCGACACGAGGTCAAGACTACATGAAGATTCCCTCGGACATGGTTTTGGGAAATCCGCCCGATGCTGCTGGCGAAGAGAATGATGAATTCTTACCTGGTGCGATTCCAAAAGGTGTTACGCGGATCATTGACGAGGTGTACGCTGATATCAACGACCCTGAAATTGCGACGGACGAGTACTTCGCAAACCGTACAATTCTAACGACGACCAACGCGATGGTGAACCGAATCAACGAAGCCGTGGCAGAGCGCTTACCGAATACGACCCGGGCTTTGACTAGTCGGCGGAGGTATATGGTTCGATACAACCCGTTGCGCTCGCTTCGCAGCTCGCTCCACTACTCGCCAAGGCCCGCCTTCGTTGCGCTCGGCAGGTGCCGAGGTTCTGGTGCTGCGTATACTTAGTAAACGTCTCGCTTTGGACGGCGGTTTCTTAAAACGTAATATGTATTGAGAAGTTATCAAATGTTGAGGTTTGCGCGTATCAATCGTCCAACTGAGCTTACAGGAAAATCTGTCTGTAGACGATGTTGGCAGTATACGTACCATCGTCCTCTTCGAGGTCGGGATACTCGATCATGGCCTTGAACTTCGATCTTTGGGTGACTCTGGACAACGCCACGTATAGCTGTCCGTGCGAAAAGCACGGCGTACCCAAATACAGTCCCAAATTTTGTCGAGTCTGTCCTTGAGCCTTGTTGATCGTCATGGCAAACGCAGGCTGAACCGGAAACTGTTTGCGACGCAGCTGGAACGGAAAATCACGAACAGTGTCATCACTGATAAACACAATCCTGGGAATCAGCACGTCTTGGCCTTGACGCTCGCCCGTCATAATTCTCGCGTGGATGACATGAGGCTTGAGTTCGACGATACAGAGTCGTGTACCATTGCAGAGTCCCAGGTTTGGGTTCAAATTTCTCATCATCATGATGGGCATGCCTTTCTTGAGAATCAGACGGTGGGGTGGAATCCCGTTGATATTCAGCGAATGCAGCAGCTCCTGCTCGAACAAACCTCCGTCGTCGTCTTCGACAGAGTCCGTTGACAGATACTCTTCTTTGTCGACGAAGGTGTGTGTTTGAGCTGTCTGCCGCCCAAAACGGGACGCAGATCGGACTTTCATTGGCCAAAACCAGGCATTGCATCTTAAAGGCACCGCAGGAGCCGCATTGGTCCAAATAGTGGCCAAGCACGGCGAGTAGTGCAGCGAGCCGCAGGCGACGAGCGAGCGCAACGGGCTGCATCAGACCATATACCTCCGCCCGCAAAGCGGGCGGCGCCGACTAGTCAAAGCTCCCTTGTCGACGAAGGTGTGTGTGTGTCACTGTGTCCGTCCGCGCCCAAAACGGGACGCAAATCCGGACTTTTCGTTGGTGGAAAATAGCGGGGTTTCGCAGCCGGCTATTGGGCATAAAGAGGAAGAACGGCCTGTCATTGGTCGAAAAGCACAGAATAGATGCAAACGCGCGTCCGTTTTGTGCACATAGTTGTATGCACGTTTTCGTATAAAACGTAATATATAGCTTTTTGTATGATGCTTTTTGAAGTGAAGTCTGCGCCATGATCGAGCTGCCGCACGCGCCGCCGCTACGCCAAGCACCAGCGCAAGGTGCAACGTAAGCAGCAACGCCAAGAGCACGTAAACAGCAGGAATAGGTTTAGAGTGACTGGCTGAAAATGAAGCATTTTTCAATATAAATCTGTTATTGTTACATTGTTACAGAAATATAAGTAGATGTACGGCATGTTGTTACATCATGAGTGCTTCCGCCGAAGTAGTACGGATGGCGATGTGTTTACATGCATAGAATGCCCAGTCTTTGAGTAGACTGCTACATGAGCTAACTGAGCATGTTGGCGTAAATGAGAACTAGAACGAGAATTAATATTTGGATGATTGCGTACATGCACAATGTGGGTGTGTCACTGCTCGGTATGCACGCTTCACCCCTATTTCGGTATTCCCGATGCTAAACACACCCACGCTCCCGCTTTCGTCTTACGAATAAAGCTAACACCTGGGTCACGTGCGGGTGGTCCTTGCAAACTATAAATTGCTTGCGTGAGAGAGAGCGTCTGCATTACATGAGCATACACAGGACACAACTACACGCAAGATAAGCACAAGTACAAGTATAAACGAGCGAATCAGTACACTTCAGGATAGCTTGGTTGGTAACGTTGACGCTGAGTACAAGAGGGTTTCAGACGCGTGCACGTACGTGCATTTCCGTGAGTACGTAAATAGAGTTGTGTCATCGTTTCCGTGGTGGACTAGAATGCATGTGCGGTGAAGCTAGAACGCACATGTAGAGAAGGAAGGCAGACGTACTAGAACGCGCATGTACATCTAGAAGACAGGCGTAATAGATAGATGCGTACGAGGTACGTGAATTGCAGAACGCTCAGCTTTGCACGTTGCCTTAAAACAACGTGCAAAGCTGAGCGTTCTACCTTAAACATCGCCTATCATGTGATAGTAGGTGAGCAGTAGCTGAATTAGATATGAGCAAGAACACATCATTTTTTTGTTCAGCTATGTAATCTTGGCTGGGCATGTATTTCACATGTGTGCAAGACCAAACAGTCTGTTGTGATTTGGCTTGGGTGAAAGTATATTAAAGTGTGAGCGTTTCATCGCGTGATCTAACATGCATCTAATAATAACATACATGGAAAGTGTAAGCGTACGCGCGTGAATGCGTTAGTGAGTGAGTGGGTTCGTGAAGTGTGAGTGCGGGTGCGGGAGTACGGGTGTGCGTGTGTGTAAGAAAGAAAGAAAGAGAGAGAGAGGGGGTGGGTGGGTGAGTGAGTGGTGAGTGAGTGGTGAGTGGTGAGTGGTGAGTGAGTGAGGAGGTAGAGTGAGTGATTGATTGATTGATTGAGTGAGTGGTGGTGAGCGAGTGAGTGAGTGAGTAAGAGGGTTTGGCATGTGTGTTCTTCTTTACGATCGATAGTACAGCGAAGAATAGTACGTACATATACTGACCACCACGATTTCAGATTGTGAATACCAACGTGTATGTAGTGCGGGTGTGCGATCCAGTGGTTACGTGTGTATATATTACTGAAAGCATATTGATGTATTGATGATGTTCTGCATGTGAGGGAGCTCAAGTTCATGCGTAGGTGTAAATGAGACCAGTTGGCCGAAATAAGATGCTGGAAAATATATTTAAAGTAAAACATCAAACATGATAGATTTATGCCTTCGTACAAAATTAATCTGTTGAAGTTCGAGAAATAATCGCAAGTTGAGATACTACACCTGGTTAACATGAATTTGATGAAACATTTCTAAATTGTACACAGACCCAAATCCTCGGCACCTGCCGAGCGCAGCGAAGGCGAGCCTTGGCGTGTAGTGGAGCGAGCTGTGAAGCGAGCGCAACGGGTTGTATCGAACCATATACCTCCGCCCGCAAAGCGGGCGGCGCCGACTAGTCAAAGCCCCTTGTCGACGAAGGTGTGTGTTTGTGCTGTCTGCCGCCCAAAACGGGACGCAAATCCGGACTTTTCATTGGCCAAAACCAGGCATTGCATCTTAAAGGCACCGCAGGGGCCGCATTGGTCCAAATAGTGGCCAAGCACAGCGAGTAGTGCAGCGAGCCGCAGGCGCGAGCGAGCGGAGTCCATCCAGCTGCCGAGCAAAGCGAAGGCGGCACTTGCAGTAGTGGAGCGAATTGCGAAGCGAGCGCAACGGGTTGCATCGAACCATATACCTCCGCCCGCGAAGCGGGTGGCGCTCGGCTAGTAACTTACTAGTCGGCGCCGCCCGCTTCGCGGGCGGTGTCTCTTATGTAGTGTTTGTGCCCGTTCCGCTCGCTTGCGCTCGCTCCACTACTGGGCTGGTGCCCTCGGCAGCTGGTTGGTCTCGCGAAAATATGCATTATCACATTATATATGCCAAAAGAAATTCAAACCCAATCCGTAACACGGTGTACCCATGCTATAAAAAAGTTCAGGTTTTGTGACAGGAAAGTGTGACAGAAAGCGCGATCGACAGACGTGACACTCTACTACGGTAGTTGTTTAAGACTAGTCGGCGCCGCTCGCTTTGCGGGCGGAGGTATTGGAGCGATTCCCGCAGGCTGTTGGGACGTCCCAAATCCTAGATTTTACCCTACACCTCACATAACCGGTGCATTCGGCGCAGCCCTCTCGCCCAGGGATGGCGTAGATCCTAGATCTGTGCTAGCCCCCCTAGCACAGATCTAGGATCGACGCCGCCTGTTCTAAACCCCTGATATCGTATAAATAAACTGTATAAATCTATGTTTGCCGCCACCACTTCGACCCGGGAGCACTTCCGCATTGCTTCCGCGCCCGACACCGGACGCACTGCAGATACGTCTCGTGCCCAAGAAACGGACGACTATACCCAGTCGGGAAGAGTGCTGGTCTTAAGGGTATTATACCGATGATATTAATTCAAAGTTACTCAACAAGAAGTGAAAGCATCTAACCAGTAGTTAATATAGTATGAACGCCTTGCCATTGCTTAGAAACACCTTTCATGCTGTTCCGTAGCGTGAATATCTGCTCACCTCATATCAATTGTGTCCTCCTAGACGCTCGACGCCCAGCGCGGTAAGAGAACCAGCACGAGGCTGTCACTTTCCTCGTCAATGCTCGTCGATGCGGAACTGAATGCGAATTGGAGCTGCGCGTGGACTGCCTAAACCCAAATTTAGGACAGTGTTGTAAATTTAGTATTAGGACGACACAAAGACCTGCGGGAATCGCTCCATTTGGTTAGATGCAACCCGTTGCGCTCGCTTCGCAGCTCGTTCCACTACTCGCCAAGGCCCACCTTCGCTGCGCTCGGCAGGTGCCGAAGTTTGGGTCTGTGTATAATTTAGGAATGTTTCATAAATTTTATATTAGCCAGGTGTAGTATATTTACTTGCGATTATTTCTCGTACTTTAACAGATTAATTTTGTACGAAGGCATATGGTATCATGTTTGATGTTTTACTGTAAACCATACCATAAACTTGCCGACATCAGCCGACGCCGTGCCTACACCCTCTTATTGGATAAAATAGGTGGGTGCAGGCACATCCCTGTTGGTGCCCAGTGGGCACTGCCCAGATTGATTGCTGCCCATCCAGTGACAAGCGAGCAGCACAATCACGACTGTCACTGCCAGCACGTTACTTTACGTAACTGACGAGGCACAAGCGTTTGTCTCGTAGTTACATGCACTTGAACTGCAACCTCTAACATTAATGGACAGCATTTATATACGATTCAAACTAGCCTACTTCCTTTCTCACTTTTGCTTTTGCGTTCACTCGAGCCGGCGTTCTGCTAGCTACCGTTCTGCGGGAACGTGTCAGTGCAAAGCTTAAGTTGGGTGCCTTTGGTGCGCGTCTCTCTCCACTTCCGGCGTTCTTCTAGAAATTCTGGACAGAGATGCAATCCAGTGATGAGTGTCAACGGAAAGCAAGGGGCGGTCCGATGTATCAAAACCAGAGCGGAACCAGTGATAATTACTCGCTCAGTGGGCTGTACTCGGTCAACGACGCGCTTCAGATCCGCGACTTTCTGTCGATTGATGGTCTGGCACCAATCGTGCGTCGTCTAAATGCAGCGGCAGGCGGCAAGGATCTCCATGGACAGTCAAGTACGGCGGCTACTCGACTGGTGCACTCCACGAAGCGCTTCGCGCCAAGGGCTATCAGTTTAGGTATTTGAATAACACTAGCACGTTTAACTGTAGTCGTAAGAAGTGGTTTAGGAAGCTAGCTTTATCTAAGTTTCAGCACCTGATCATTACCGGGCGACATGCTGACCAGGAAGATAAGACGTGGCACTGCATCGCTCGTGCAGCAGTCGGTGATACGTTCTACTTCATCGACTCGGATGAATTCGTCTACAAATCGAGCACTGAAAGGGGTCTGCGCCACTTCTTTGCAGAGATCGCAGGCGTTTACGCGGTCGAACCAATTAAAACCACAGAATAAACCCTTCTTTTACCAATAAAAATAGCTTATTTAAACCCTTTATGTTTCAATATGCAAATTAGTTTCTGAAGGTGAGCCATCACATTTCAGTTCAAATAAGCCTGGCAAGTTGGTGTCCTATGAAGAATCTACGCAGCATGTTCGACGCTAAACCTTTCATTTATTAATTCGTGAGCTGTAACCTCAGCTACAATTTGTTACTTTTTGTAATAAATGCAATAGGAGATTATGCGTAAACTTAAATGTGTCAGAAAGCTGATAGACTCTTAGGTTAATAAACTGAGTTCTATGTGTGCCGAAACGATTGCACTTGTGCTGCGCATGCTAGTTTAGCTGCGCGTGAATAGCTCTAGAGTTTCAGGAGGGGATGGATCCGTCGTGCCTCCGATAGCGACACGGGCTCGATATGCAGTGATAAGTGCATTCAGCTTCCCTTCACGATAGAACTTGCGGAGTTGCTTCAACACAGAGGATTCATTCTTGCGCTTAATGCCATGTCCGTCGAGAAACTTGAAGAGCTCAGATTTGGCCTCAGTTCCAAAACGAAGAACCTCGTCGCAGTATCCTGGTGCCGACGGATCCAGCACGAATCACTTCGGCAAAAAGAGCCTCATGTAGTTGACGGTTTGCTTGTAAGCAGATTTCTTCTGCCGATCAGGGCAGACATCCCACATTTGTGGATTCTTGGCGTACCACTCGAACCAAATGGAGGCAGGGCTCTTCGGATGAGCCTTCGTTCCGCATGACTTCGGCTTGTTGCCACCATTATCTTGAACTTCCGATGCTCCTGGTGGTTGATCAGAAGATGCCATCTGATTCTGGTTACAGTCTTGCGGAGTGTTGCGTTGGTTTTCCAGCTGGTTGACGCGCTCGGTCAAGGCTCAATTCATAGCCATCAGCTCACCTATGATGCAATTCTGGTGGTTAATGAGCTTGATCTCTCGCGAGAATTTTCTTCGGTCTCTTCAGCTGCTTCAAGTTCCTTTTGAGTTGCCTTGGTCTGTAATTCTGAGCTCCACGCTAATACTTGGGTTTTGGTTAATCCAACTGTCATCAGACACTGCCGCATCCTCGTCGCGTATAGACACATTGGACAGCGATCGAGTACTTCAGGAAAGTGCTGAATCAAGGCTGCAGTGAGAACGTTCGCGACGCGTCCGTTGAGTCTTTTGCGGGATCTCGGGTACAAACGCTAGATTAGAAAAGGAGGTTACTGAGTTATAACGCTTGCTGACGACTTGTAGAATCAAACCAAGACAGTGTTGGCACCGCTGGTTTTTCTTTGAGTCCCATCCACTGAGAACACGCGACACCTTTTGATCTTCGCCGGTTGTGTTAAACACATATGCGAACGCCTTGTTCGTAGCCGTCATGTTCCACGAACCACGATCAAAGATCCACTGTGCGCTTAGGAGCGGGTCGCTGTTAGCATGCTGAGCTCCACCACGCCGAAATGAATGCGAAGTCAGACTTGCAGTTGGCACGGCCTTCTCTTGGGCTTCAGATGCACACTTGACGATGCGGTTAACATACGCATGCATCTTCATGCTATCATCCGGTTGCTTGCGCTTTTTCGGAGGTGGCTCTCTTGCATCGTCAGCATTATCACATACCGCCAGAGCTTCCACAAGCGGAATGCCAACTGGATTGCTCAGGGCTTCGTCATGCCTGTGGTGAGACCAGGATGCTCGAGCAACTGTGCGCAGGGAGGTCTTGCATCACTAACGCCATTCCAATGGCGTGAAGGGGGCACGTTATAAAGCTGTCCTTGTCAGGAAAAAGCGATATGCCTTGCTCCTCAGCTGTCTTGACTCGGATAAGCCGCTCGAAGACCACTTCATCGGCGCTGACAGATCGATTCCTTTCACCACAAAGGCCAAATCGGAAGCCCGGCCGAATGCATACCACATGAGCGCAAGTAGAGCTGCATCTTGATAATCCTTGGGGCTTGAAGCGTCGTAGTAGAGTCCATCCATGAGAATGCGCAGGTCTTCCTTCGTTCACGCCGGTGCTTCTTGATCATCCCCCTCAACGCGCTTTAGGCAGTACCGCTCCAGTGTCTGGGCCATCTTCAGTAGCTTCTTTTCGATGCTTGCCCTGTGCTTTGGGTAGCTGTCGAGCAGCCAGTTCTTGACGTGTCGATAGTAGCTCATAACCAAGTTCCGAGCCAGCGGCTTCCTCCTCGCCTTTCCACCAAAAGCCAAGTGGACGGCAAAGCGGTCCATAAGCTTCACAAACACGGATCCACTTGGGTCGCCATGGAGGAAGCCGCGATGAAGTCCATGGAGACACCTTCCCTTGCGAGAAAGCGGCTGAAAGTGTTGATAGCTGTCTGCAGAGCACGCTTCGAGTTGACTGGTGCGAGGTCTTGGAGGCTCATACTATTTCCTAGTCTTCTGTCGGCTTGATGGAAAATATGTGAGTGATATGAACTAAACTAGTGGCTCGTATTGACCCGGTACATATTCCCCCCTTGCCTACATTATACCTCGGCAAGCCGTCGGCAGCAAATTACCCTAGTCCTAACTGTGGTGATTGGACTATATTGCACAAACTCGGCTATGATAGGTCATTAAAAGGGTCGAGTGGTCTTTGCCCAATACTGAAACGCAGTTCATTTCTTTTGTCGGCACCTTGATGATATTCATCCATATTCTTCAGCATCTTATTTCGGCCAACTGGTCTCATTTACACCTACGCATGAACTTGAGCTCTCTCACATGCAGAACATCATCAATACATCAATATGCGTTCAGTAATATATACACACGTAACCACTTGGATCGCACACCCGCACTACATACACGTTGGTATTCACAATCTGAAATCGTGGTGGTCAGTATATGTACGTAATATTCTTCGCTGTACTATCGATCGTAAAGAAGAACACACATGCCAAACCCTCTTACTCACTCACTCACTCACTCACTCACTCACTCACTCACTCACTCACTCACTCACTCACTCACTCACTCACTCACTCACTCACTCACTCACTCACTCACTCACTCACTCACTCACTCACTCACTCACTCACTCACTCACTCCACTCCACCCCCTCTCTCTCTTTCTTTCTTTCTTACACACACGCACACCCGTACTCCCGCACCCGCACTCACACTTCACGAACCCACTCACTCACTAACGCATTCACGCGTGTACGCTTACACTTTCCATGTATGTTATTATTAGGATGCATGTTAGGATCACGCGATGAAACGCTCACACTTTAATATACTTTCACCCAAGCCAAATCACAACAGACTGTTTGGTCTTGCACGCACGTGAAATACATGTCCAGCCAAGTATACATAGCTGACCAAAACAAATGATGTGTCCTTGTTCATATCTAACTCAGCTACTGCTCACCTGCTATCACATGATAGGCGATAGTTTTAATGTATCGTGCAAGCTGAGGGTTCTGCAATTCGCGTACCTCGTACGCATCTATTTATTGCGCCTATCTTCTAGATGTACATGCGCGTTCTAGTACGTGTGCCTTTCAGCTCTACATGTGTGTTCTAGTCCACCGCACACGCGTTCTAGTCCACCGCGGAAACGATGACACAACTCTATTTACGTACTCACGGAAATGCACGCACGTGCGCGCGTCTTAAACCCTCTTGTACTCTGCATCAACGTTACCAACCAAGCTATCCTGGAGTGTACTGATCCGCTCGTTTGTACTTGTACTTGTACTTGTGCTTACCCTGCGTGTGGTTGCTTGTTGTAAACATGCATACAATTGATACTCTGCAGGGCCCACCCGCATGTGATTTACGTGTTAGCTTTATTTGTTAGACGAAAGCAGGAGCGTGGTATAGTTTATTAACGGGGATACAGAAGTAGGGTGGGGCGTGCATGCTGATCCTGGATATACCCGTAATGTGCATATACGCAATCGTCCCAGTATTCAATTTTCGCTCTAGTTTTCGTTTACCCCAACGTGTTCGGTTAGCTCATATAGGAACCTACTCAAAGACCACACAACCTAAGTTGGGCTTTGTGAAAGCCTCCCAGAACAACAGCTCTCCGCAACAGGCTCGCAGGCGCAGCGGGATGCGGTCACCCCGGTCCCGCGCGCCAGCGGCAGCTCATAGAGCAGCAGCGCACGCACTTAATTTCCAATAAACTTGCATACAAAAGCTATATATTACGCTTATACCAAAGGTGCATATAATTGCGTTCACAAAACGCAACGCGAGTTTACACATATTCAACCGCTTTTCGACCAATGACAGGCCCTTCTTTCTCTTTTTACCTAATGGCCAGCTGCGAAGCCCCACTGTTTCTACCAATGAAAGTCCGTTTTTGAGCGTGACCATTTGGAGGCGAGACACGCACTGACACACACACGGGTTCCTGGGCAACGGATTTTTGATGACGCACTAGCGGCGGGGTCGCCCGCTCACGCGGACGCTGGGTCATGGTTTGTCCCAGCCCGTTCCCTCAGTTTGCATCTCGCTGCACTAATTTTCAGTGCCGCCTTCGCTGCGCTCGGCAGCTTGATGGAGCTGATCGGACCACTAAGCCATGGAATAACGTTAAATCAAAAATGTATTTACGTAGTTAAAATTCCTTGGTTTCGCGCAAAGATCTTTCTGTGCACGATGGTCTTGGTGTACGCAATGTAGTCTACAATAGCTAAATGGTCGACATCAATCGCGATCCCCTTCTGTGAAGTCGCACGCGATAGTGGCACGTACAACTACCCATACGCAAGCACTGGCTTTTGTCGACAAAACCCTCGCTATCCAGCGACCGTCCTTGAGCCCATCGTGAACAGAAACAGCTTACGCCAAAGCTGAAATGGAAAGTCCTTGTCGTCGTCGTCGCTGATAAAAATAGGTCTTGATGCACCTCTCGCGGAGAGATATCACGCAACGGCGTCCTATTTAACAATCCCGCGTTGATGTTCAGTTTGCGTACCGTAATGATAGAACTGCCGATCTTGAGCACAATTGGGCGAGGTGGGATTCCTGAGACGTTGAGAGAGTGCAGAAATTCCGGCTCGAAGAGCGTGTTGTCTGCACCTTCCATAGCATTCACAGACGCCTACTCCCGCGTTTCCCGGAGAGTATGTCTGCTACTAACTCGTTGATCCGACAATTTTCGCGTTGGTCGGAGGTAAAAAAGCCATCCTGCGAAATAAGCATCGGGTAGATGTTCCTCACCATTCCCCGGATAGACAACATCGATTAAGACGTAGAGACCACGGTCGTGTAGTAGTTCTGGAGAATTGGCTACCTCGCGCTGTTTGAGATCAGTTGGGAGTAGGGCGAAATTGGGGGCATGCATCTCGTACGTCTACGCATCTTCAACTTCTTGCTGCACACTTTCAGGAAAAACACACGTGCCTTCCAGATATCATCTGCGTCAATGTCGAGATTCACTGGGTACCGACCATCGCCGATCTCCGAGAGGATGCTTGAAATTCGTCAGTTTCAGTAGCGCTCAAAGTGCCGACATTAATACGAAAGGTCGTTCACGGCGACAAAAATGCAGCTGCGGTGCATGCATCTCCAAAGTACGGATTAGTTATGCACGTTCAATCAGAAACAGAAAACAGTTAAATTCAGTGCACTACATATAGATGTATCACTGCGTCCGTTGCGTGCCGTTGCGTACATCTTGTATGCGATATGATATGTATCAACTGGGACAGCAAGCAGTGTCAACAGCGTGAATGACATGGCAATGTCGTCACTTGAATTATCATATCGGTCATCAGGGTTTGTTATGGATTACCCTGTAACACCCTTTGACCCCGCGAGGTGCAACATCTCCGCTTTAACCTATGTGTCTACTGTTGTCTTCATTTTGCAAGTTCGTATTGTTGGCTCAGTCAGAACGTTGTATCTCTTGGTGTGATTACACGGCCCGAACGTTTTCAGCGCCCTGCGCCCTGAAATGCTGTAGTGTTTTATATTTTTTGGTTTCTCTAGCCCTGCCTTATCGGTGAGTTCAGATTGGCGTCTTGCACAGTGCTTCTTGCCTCGAAGTAAATGACTGTCCAGTGCCATGCAGCACCAATCCGCGCCCCATACACCTCGCCTATAGCTGTATTGCGGCTCAGCCAGTTTGATATCCAGTACCCTGAGCTTACAGGAAAGCAGATCTGGTCTACTTTACAGTGGCAGTGCCAGCATCAGTCACTTGAGTGAGTTTATCCCCCTCAGTTGTTGTGTGTTGAAGTCGGCACACTGCCTCTCTGCCCGAATCAACGGAGTACCCTCCGTAAGTCGGCAGTCTAGGAACAAGTGTGTGGGCGTTAATCACATCAGTTTTGTGAGAAGTGCTCCGCCACACCTAAGTTGACCCCTTAAGGTGACTGGATCCCTCCACTTCATTATAAAGTAAATCCACCGCGAGAATGAATGACAGCGGCGCCAAAGGGCACCCCTGTTGTATACCGTTTTTAAAACATGGCGAACGGGTGAGTAACACATGAATTATCTACCTTTTAATTCAGAATAATTATAACCACTGGTGACTGGAGTACTCCGCGAAAGCTCGCCGTTCGCCATGAACTGCACTGTGGCGTCCACGTGGATCGCCTCCACCATAGTGCAAAATTTGGGCAGAAACCCCTTAGCCCGGAGGACCGCCAGTAAAACGTCCTGGCTCAGAGAGTCGTAGACCTTTGCGAAGTCTAGCTGCACGACTTGGGCCTCCGATAGCTCTTCTGTTGTCGAATAAATTTCCTTTGCAGCCTGGAACAAATCAATGGCTTCATGAATCGTCTTGCTCGGGACAAAACCGAACTGCGTCACATGTATCAGTTGCGTGATCCGTTTGCGCTATCTCCACGCTAGGATCCGCGTGAAGATCGAGAAAATATAGGCTTCTTGAAAGGAGGCCGGCACTGTCCCCTCGTTTATACAATCGTTGCATACTCGCGTCAGAATGTGAACGAGTAGATCCATATGGTCTAGATACCACGCATTGGGAAGTTCGTCCGGGCCGAAGATTTCCCCACCTAGCATCTCATAATGGCGTTGCGTACATGCTCTTCCTTCAGTGGTTGTCCATCTCGGAGGGATTGGGCTTCTCCCATCCTTCACTTTTTGCTAGCACGTAATCGTTAATGCCACCCTCTTTGGAGACCTCCCCGTTAAGAATGTGAGTCCAAGCATCGCTAGGATGTTACCCTTGTTGTGTGGCTCCCGTGGTGGACCTTGCAACCTGCCGTAGGATCGGTATGACGTTATCTCCGAATTCAGTGCAGATTCGGGTGAAAAAGCGCTTGGTCGTGGACTTCGTGCTCTATGTGACGTTCTGCACCAGTCGCCGTTAACGCCCAGCCCTCCTTGCATCTTGCAGGCTTCTAATTACCTCTAAAAGTTCTGCTTGGTCTCTCCCTGTCTCTTGTTGGCAATAGGCAGTCTGCTGCAGCTGTAGCTTTAGTCGGCGTATTCGCTGGCAGTAGCCCTGCGTCGTTCGCTTTCACGCCTCGGGTTTTAGCTTTCTTATAGCTGTCTTCGTTTCCATCTTGAGCGCGTCCCACAGACCGAAATGTCACCGTCTTAAGGTGAACGGTAAGCCATAGGTCTTCCGAACCGAAGTAATGCGAGGTAATAGAACTCGTTGTCCAGAACGCAGCCTAATCAGTTGAGTAGCCTACATACCGTGATGCCTTACTCGAGTGACTCGCCAGCACGTTCCGTTGCACATCGCTCAAGTTTCGCATCACCATCACTGGAGTACCCTCTTTCGACCGTATTGTGTGAGGTGGCATTCCAATCATCGTCAAACGGCGTAGAAACTCAGGTGAATAAAAGTCACTGCGCAAGTCTCGTTCCGGTTCGTCCGAGCCTTTCATCCTATCGACTGAAGTGCACTTTTGACAGTTTCCCCGGAAGCTCATCCAAGATCATGGCATTATTTTAATGGCGGTTTACGTATTCGGAGTCAATCAACGCGGTCCTTGAAGAACCCGTTTGGCAAGTCAGCTTGACTGGGTATATCTCATAGACTTGTCGGGTCAGCATTTTCAGCTATAACATTTGTGTTTCTTCACGCGACATTGCACTCTCAGGTTGGGAACCCACGTGTAGCAGCTCATCATTTGGCGTTAACGACATGAGGGAAGTTTTTATGGGTCAAAATTGGGTCAGGTCAACTTTGGGTCAACCCCAAAAATTATAAAACAGCAGACAACTTTTAAAAAAGTTGACCATAAATTTGACCCATATGGATGGGCATCAACCATCTCTATTGTGATAGCTGGTTACCTGTCAAATACTATACTTTGACAAATAATATCTGTCTTTATACATCACAAGCATGGCCCCGAACGTCACTTTTATCTTCCGTTGTTAATAACGCCGCTTCAACAAAATCTTACCAAAAGCATAATATGCGTTTGGTCACGGCGTTATATTGTTAAGCCACTCATTAACGTTTTCAGAAAAAGGTTAACAAATTGATTTCCACCGCCATCAAAACGCATTACTTCACGGTCCTACCGGTGGCTTTATGCTCATGCTTTACCCCTAACCACACACAGTCTCCCAACATTTCGCCGGCTTAGCTGCACGCCCACTCGTCAAAGCGGAGGTACCACCCCACTAGTTCAGTTTTGTTCAGATATTCCCTATATAACTTTTCACTTGATACAGACTTCCAAAACCAGTTTCTCATAAACTCAAATGAGGGACAAACTGAGTGTTTCGTTGCTAGTAGCTACGACAACATTGCGAGGTAAACAATACATTTTTAAATGCTTGTAAGTTGTGAGCGCCGGGCATATTAGTATGCGGGAGAAAGCGACTCATCTGATGAGGATAATGACTCATCAGACAGATACTCATCGTTGTCGGGTGCCGAGTATCGTCCTGGAGCTGATTGAGCCTCTTCATGACCAGGAGCCCGAGATCTGCGATTCGCAATGTCGCTTAGCAGCTGCACATTCTGGCGACTTTGATCTTCAATTACACCGATGAATTGGGTCACATGAGGATGAGGAACTCCGAAAACCTCATTGAGTGAGCGGTTATAACGCTCCAAAGGATTGTTGGTCGATTTTTTTATGACATGTTCTCTCAACCCATAGATGTTCCACCATTCAGGCTTGAATTTACGGATACAGGTTCAGGGTTTAGGGTTCAGGGGTATCGTTCTCTGCTCAAAGCTGCATAATGTGGTCCAGCAATTTTGAATCGATGTGGTCCACCCGAGATATGAACTTACTCGAGTGGTGGATTAACTTAAAGAGCATCTACTGTGACCCAGTTAAATCCGGCTGACCAGAATTAGCCAGCCAGCCGAGTCGTTACATGGGAGCTTGGCGAAGGGTCGTTGATATCCAAAACGACCTCATTTCACTAAATATTTGTATATGAGATTAGGAAACCATTAGGAGGAGTCCCTTCGGACTCCCGGTAGATAAAAGATAACAGAGCGGAATTTTCTAAGTCCAAGACAAGTGTACACTGTCCGGTAAGTCCCTGAACGGGCTGGATTATGCCTGCTGTAGACACCCGAGAGGCATAGCTTGTAGGGTGTTGACTGGTAGCGCCAAGAGATTAAGGTCGGCCGGGGAAAGTGCGTGTCTCGCTTCGTGCGTTCAACAAGTCTCGCTGACTCAGCGAGCCGGTACGCCGGATAGCCCGGGTGCCATGACAGTTCTAACCGAGAAGCCCTTTGCTCTCGGTGACCCGTAAAGCCCTAGCGCGCCGTCGTCCGTCCTTCGGCGGAGGGCACGGGGTTTTCCGGAGTCAGTTAGATCAGTTGGCTTCCAACGTTTGACTGGCTTGATTGCCTGGTCTCAGCGACTGCGAGACACCACTGTCCCGGCTGGGCCGACCCGCTGGGGGCAACTCAGCGGCGGGCCAACAAATGCCGACCTGACTCGGCGATTGTTGTGTTTGTTGTTATTGGGATATCCATATCTGACGATTTGTGTGTTCTGCAATACCACAATAAGCACCAAACAACATCGCTTCCTGTGGTTTAAGCGCCGTGTGCCAGCCCCAAGAAGACGTTGGGACCTCACCATCCATCTCAATTCAGCTGTTCTTCTCTTCTGGAGCGGCGATCCCTCTCTTGGCTTCTATTGCAATTGCAAATTGAACGCCTGTTCAGTGTGTTCACATCCATGGTGTGTCCACATATAATATTCTGTATCATAGTTATCCCCGACCAGAAAAAAACGTAAGAGGTGCGTGTGTGCCTCAAAAGACCGACATAAAGACTATTTAGCCCGACTTGCATAATATGTGTCGCGGTTGGCAAGTGCAAATCGTTCTCGCAAGTCATATAACCTGCCCTCTTACATTTCGTACTTTATTCGAACGCGGTACCTGGCGAAATTTTCCTGCCTTGCTGACTGCGTCGGGTACGGGATCGCGAGCGAATCCGCACTTTCTATTGGGCAAAACCCAAACATTTATGTAGGAGCACGATACCATGTGATTGGCGGGAAACGGTCTGGACCGCCTGGCGGTACTTTCATATATTACAAATGGATAACAAAACCTCGCCTATTGACATCAAGTCGGGTACGGTAGCATCAGCTTTTTGAGAAGCAAAATAAACAGCTATTACGGCGCCCACATTGGTCAAATTGAAGCGGCGTCAGTAAGGCGCTGTTGGTGCACGTGGACAGCAGTTGGAGGCGTGGTTCGTCGTCCTGGATTGTATTTTCAACCCGCCAGGCCCCCAACCGTTTCACATACGAGCAAATGATATAAATTACTGTATGCCACTATTGATTTATGTTCTGCATCGGTGACGAAACCAAGTTACGTCATGTTAGATCTCAGCAAAGGTTG
Organism: Phytophthora constricta; assembly: GCA_011947335.1. Classification (NCBI taxonomy): domain Eukaryota; phylum Oomycota; class Peronosporomycetes; order Peronosporales; family Peronosporaceae; genus Phytophthora; species Phytophthora constricta. The sequence goes on from JAAVTI010000866.1 coordinate 19,361, forward strand.
CACCCACTAGACTGCACAAACCACAAGTGCAAGCAGAATTATTTGCGCTTGGGCTGAATTGTTGGAGCAAATAAACTACTTGGAGCTAAGGTCAAGGTGAGTTGTGGACATCACTGTGTTGTGGACTAAGCTTGCGCAATACAGCGCGATTACGAGTGCCGCTGGAACGAGTGAGCTGGTAATTGAAGTGTCAGCTGTGCATATAACGCTTCATTGTTGTACGGGGATCAGTCGCCTTTTCCTCACCTTGTGTACCCGACAGCTCGGCGGGTTACGCTCCTCTAGCGGACTCGGTGAAGATGTTGGGAGTCTTCGTGGGTGTACGGACGGTACACGGGAATGGGGTTGACGGCCACGCGGGTATTCTTCACGCGGCGGTCGGAACTGGGTCTCGCTCTTGCCTCGACTTAAGCGGACCCGTGGGATTGTCCTTGGGTGTATCCTTTTCGTTGCTTGCCACCTCCTTTGGTGGGATCTTGCGGGGGTTGAGAGAGAGCGGTCTTGCCTGGCCAAGCTATCCAGGGGACGTCTTGTTCTTGCTGCCTTTGGTGCCTTGTTGTCGTCGGGAGGGCCAATATACTTCCCTACCCGGAATGAAGGTCACTTGTGGGTTGCAAGGAAAATCTCTCTCTGTTATGCCTTAAGACCTTCTCTCTCACCTCCGTCTCCCAGATCTGTCTCCCTCTCCCAGATACTGCCTGCACATCCCTTGATTCCTACCTTTCACTGGCTCTATCCGATCTTGTTGGGTATACCAACAGGTCTCCCGAATCTGCCTCCCTCTCCCATTTGTTGTTGCGCATCGCATGATTCCTGTCGCTCACTCGCTGCATCCGATCTTGTTGCGTACCTGTACCAACAGTTGGGTACCACACGCTTGACCAGGACCTGGATCCACCTTGGTTTGACTTCGCCTTTAATTGTACTCACCTTCGCAACATGGGAGTTGATCACCGAAAGTTGATCACCAAGGTCAATCATCAGAGTTGATCACCAAGGTTGATCGCCAGAGTTGATCACATGGATACACTTTTGGATGTTCCTCCAGCTGGATGTCGTTCCAACAACATGTTGCTCCAGTTGACCACAGCCCTACCCCCAAATCAGGTAGATTAGTCTGCACTGGCTTCTTAGTCGCAATCGCCCGGAAATTTCTCAGATCACTTCACCACAACCGCCCCTACAACGGTGTCTGCCGCACAACGGTTGACTCCGGCGGAAGCACTTACCCTCGCTCATCGTCATCACATTCGCGTCTGGCAGTTGCTATGTCAGGTGTCGATAGGTCTGCACCTGCCGCGGGCACTCCCTCGTCTGCGCCAGCCACCGAATCGACGGATCAGGCACTTCCAGGTACACGGCCTTAAATCACTGCCTGTGCAGTCGGTCGTCTAACGCGTATATGCAGCCATGGACTGGATCTCAGTCGCCAAAGTGCAGGGTATTACTCCGCATATTCAAATAAAGAGTCCATCTACTCCACGTAACATGGCCAACTACACACCGCAGTCGATAGCTAATGAAGTCGATACAAGAGACACAGCAAAAGATGAGAGACTGAAGCGGCTATTGTGCACTCGAGGTGAAACGGAGGTGTGATTGAATGTTCAAGCACTCTCTACTCATATCGATATCTGCCGCTGGTTCAGATATGTTGGCAACGAGGTCAAAATCGGTCGAATGCCTTTCAACAACGAGTATTTTTGACTACATGTAGTGGTATTGTCATGACTAGCCGCAGAACAAGTACGTGAGCAGAGAAGCTAGTGCTCCTGAAGCATAAGTGGGGTAAGTTTGATACGTAGGGGATAAGCGCAATAAACTTGGTTCGCGTCTATCAAGTTGAGCACCACACGATCTTTTGTAGTTCAAGTTCACAGTACTTCAGTACTATACTCAGTAAAATGAAATGGGCAGCAGTTTTTGCTAAGTACTTCATTAGTTCCTTGAACGCAGTCCTTTTTACTGTCAGCAGATAGCGAAAAGTGCCAGTATTGGCAAACCCTGCGTACGAGGGACACTCTTCGGCGACTCAAATCAACAGATGTGCGCCTTATTAGCCTTACAGAGGGTTGATGTGACGGATCACGCAGCACGTTGCACAGAGAAAGTGCTAGGAGCATACAAATTCCAAGTGAACGGCAGTTCACGGGGTTCCTGGCCTTAAGGGAACCGGTGGGTTTGAGTTGGTAGATATAAGACTGAATAGATTTATAGTTAATGCAAGTTTGGCCTGAAAAAAAACTTCCTATGAAATATACTGAAACTAAGAGAAACATGCATTTCCGTGCCCCCCCCTCAATGACTGGCTGTCAGGGCAAGTGGTACCATGTACCACTGACAGGTGGCTCCTCGAGCCACCGCCAGTCACAGTGACATGTACCGGGGTACTGTGTTCTGTGTACCCTGTTACATTCTCCCCCACTTAGATATGAGACACCATCACTCCCGATGTTCCATACCCAACTGAACATATTCGTCGGCTTCGCTCGCAAGACGATCGGGGGCTCTCGCAAGAACCCCAGCCCGCCTGGCACGTCGCCAGCGCACCACTAGGTCTCCAGATCGACCCTTAGCTCCCATGACCCTCAAGGGGTAGGTGAGCGGTGTGTCTACGCACACAAAGACGGAGGCCGCGAAGCCTAAGTCTAAAAGGAAGACAATACCAATGCATCCAGCGAAGCCATCACTGAGGCCAGGAAGGTCCTCACTGCCAGCGCGGCAGCTGAGGTGCCTGCGCCAGTGCCGTTAAGGCCCGGCGACCACGTGATCGCCATTGAACGTCTCGGTCGGTGTCGGCCAGCCGGCACGACGGCGTCAATCCTCGTTTCGCAACTGCGGATAGCTCCCTCGTCTACCCCGACGAGAAGGAGCAACATGTCCATCAGGACAAGGTGTATAACACACTAGATGCCAACTCCATGGCCTCATCGAGAGCTATAGTTCTTTGATGAAGCACCCACACCGGGTGCTCTTAGTCAGGGACGGCTGAATCAGCCGTCCGAGGACGTCTCCAAGGGTGGAGACGTCAAGCAGGGTCCGCGGCCAAGCGCGACCTCATTCTTAAAGAGGGAAAGCGCGCGCGTGCCGCTAAGGCTGAGGCATTCAATGCCAAGGCCAAGAGCACCAACGCTAAGAAAGGTTCCATTTCTGAGTCACTCGGGATAGTGCCGACAAGTACGGCACAGGTGATTCTTCTCAAAGCAATCACAAGCCTTCGCAAGAAGGCTAAAACCAACGATGGTCTACACCCTGTGTGGGGCCACTCGTTGGTGCGCCCAGAGGGATACACCGAAGAGGCTTGTGAATGCTTCGTCTGACACTATGCCTCGTTGACCGTAGAGATCTACAAGCTCAAGTATGAGCTAGAGCTGCGATACAGGCTCAACCAGCGATGCTTGTGCATCAAGTTCGCGCACTGGTGGCTGAGGACTAGCTCTGATAGACCGTCTAGGCAGTGGAGCGTGCTGCTCCGAAATCCTCTCACGAGGATTATGGGTACGATGTATGCTCATACACTCGTACCCCATTCAGCTGCTAGTAAGCAGCGGACTACTTCCGAAGCTGTTGCTTCGGTTCCCAGACAGCAACAGCCTTCGGGCAGTCAACCTGGAGCCGCCCTACTGGCTCCCAGGTGTTCTGTGAAGCGGTATACCCTCGCCAGTTCACAAGAAGCTGGCGCCTCCTAGTCGCCGCCTCTCACGGACTATCCGTTCCACGCGGTAGTGGAGGGCTCCGACCCTGTCGGGGAGAGCCGGTGGTGGCCTCTCTCGACTATTCCGTCGAGCCTCATGCTGAGGCTCCTGCTCCGACAGTAGTCCTTCGACTTCAGGATTCGGCTCATGCCACAATCCAGGAAGAGCTTCGTCTCTTCCAACGGCGCTTGTACACGCTTAAGATGGCCGAGGGTATTGGCCCTGGGACCCCGGCGGCTGCTGAGTCAGGCCAGCCAGGCCATGTCGCTCGTCTCTGTGACGACTTGCTGCGCGACGTTTGCGAGCTGCATGGGCGGGGTTCACGCCGGGCGTTGGGGACGCCGTGTACGACCTGTCGCACTCGGCGAGACATCCCGAGCCGTACGCTGATCCGTCGGCTTACGACCGACGTATGGTTACTCCCTGCACTGGGAGTAACATCAGTCGCATGCGTGTCCACGCTACGACCAGCAGACGCCATTCTACGTACCTGCTTATCCTGACCGTCAGTACCGACGGTCGGATTATGGACACCTGCCAGTGAACTTAGGTGGTCCTCACTGTGAGGATCTTCTACCCCGGATGACCTCCCTCGTAGAGTGTCTCCTTTTGTTTGTCTTTTGACTGTGCTAGCTTGTCTCGCACGCGGCTGATCACATTCAACCTGTTGTCGACGAATGTCGACAACTGCTTCCTTAATGAAGCGGGCGTTAAGCCATTGACTTGGGAGGAAAGCGGTTTTCGAGCCTCTCCCCACTTACGACGGAAGCCTCGTGGGGCCCACGCAAAGTGAGCGACACCAAGGGGTGTCGTAGCCCATTGAGGTAGAACGGGGTGAACCCCGTTGATACGTGTGACGCATTGTTGAGTGGAAACGCAACCATCGGGAGGGTGAACGACCACTCGTGCGGACGTTCCGCACAGACTGTCTTCCAGGACGCGATTCACCCGCTCCAGCTGGCCATCCGATTGAGGATGGTCTGCGGTTGACCTCAGCAACCTAATTCCCAGCAGTGAGAACAAAGCCTTCCAAAAGGCAGCGGTAAACCGCGGGTCTCGATCTGAGACAATGGTCTCTAGGAGACCGTGATAGCGGAACACGTTGTCCAAGAACAGCGCGGCGGCCTGTTCGCCCGTGCCCGTGGCGGGTACAGGAGCTAGATGAACCGGCACACGAATACCAAAATCACGATGTTGCCGTGCGCATCGACCGGAAGGCCAAGTATGAAGTCGAGCCGCATCGACTTCCAGCAGTCGGCGGCACCGGCAGGCTCTGTAAGAGAGTCGAAGCGTGGCCCGCAGGCTTAACACGCTCGCACGTGTCGCACGTGCGTACATATCGTGCGACCCACTTGTACATGTGAGTCCACCAAAAGGAGAGGGATACCGATGTGAAGGTCTTCTTTCGGCAAAGGTGGCCACTTGACGGGAGGTCGTGCGCCTAATGAAGTATGTCGTACTTCAGGTCTTCGTCATTGGGGACCACAACCCGTGGACGGTCCGACGGCTCAACTCGGTAGTAGAGGAGCCCGTCGGTCCACTCGTAGCGAAGAAGCTGTGATCGTTGTCGCGGTGACAACCAGAAAGCTTGAGCTTCCGTTCCTGAGGCAAGGTACCTCACGAGAGGTGCCAGATGAGCGTCCCTCGGTACGCATCGCGGATGCGATCGTACAGGCCGTCGTAACCCTCGCTATGTGGGCAAGCTTATAGTCGTGTCGACGTGGCAGAGCGTCGGCCAACACATTGAGCTTGCCAGGCTTGTATTCAACGCGGAAGTTGTACTCCGCGAAGAACGACAGTCAGCGGGCCATCAGCTGCAAGTGATGGGACGTTAATTGCCGTCCGCAAGGACGCGTGACCACCGTAAATCACAAAGGGCTTGGATGCCCTAAACTTGACGAGGGCGTACTTCGTCGCAAGGAATTCCTTATCATTAACGGGGTAGTTCCGTTCGATGTCCTTTAGCTGCCTGGACTGGAACGATATGACTGTCTCATGTCCGTCATCATCGTTCTGCAAAAGGGCAAAGTCGATTGCATAGTCCGAGGCGTCACATACGATGCTGAACGCTTTTGACTCGTCCGGCAATGCCAGGAACGGGGCCTGCTTTAGGCTCTCCTTGATGGCGGAGAAGGTGCCTTGATGCTGGGTGTCCCAACACCAGTCAGTGCCCTTCTTTAGAAGTTCCGACAAGAGCCTTGCCATCTCGGCATAACCCGCACTGTACTTGCGCAGGTATTTGGCCAGCTCCAGCCATTTACGCAGGTCTTTCTGTGACCGGGGCGTAGGCCAGGCCGTGATGGCCTGGATCTTTTCGGGATCAGCGCGTACTCCGTCGCGCCCGACGAAGCACCCGAGGAGCTTTATTTCCTCCGCCGCAAAGATGCACTAGTCAATGTTGGCAAAGAGCTTGTTGGCTCTCATGACTTCCAACACTTGACTGAGGTGCTTCACATGCACCTCCATAGCCGTCTGGTCTCCTTCGGCACGGCTATGGACGACTATATCGTCGAAGTACGTTTGCGTAAACGCGCGCAGGGCCAAAGCAATTGCGTGACCAAGCGATTAAACGTCGCTGGGGCATTAGACAGCCCCTGTGGCAGGACTAGTCATTCCCAAAGCATTTCTCTCGGCGTGCTGACCGCAGTCAGTGGGATATCGCTTTCACGTATCAGGATCTGGTAGTATCCATCTAGCAGATCCAGGGCACTAACCAATGTGCAGCCCGCCATATTGTTCAGGAGTACATCCTTGCGAGGTATCGGCATCTGGGCCGGTACCGTCGCATTGTTCAGCTTGTTATAAGCGTGAACCAGACGCCACTTCCCGCTCAGTTTCCGAACGCAGAAGGTGGGCGTCGAGTGCGGAGACTTGGACTCACGCACCATGCCGGCCTTTGCCTTCGCGGCAAAGAAGGCATCGATGACCTCGCATTGCTCGCACGGTAGAGGCCATTGCCTCGTGACACAATTCTTTGTGCCGGGCACGTGGTCAATCTCGTGCCGGACTCCTCGGTCTGGAGGGAGTTGGGATGGTGGGTCCTTGGACACCACATCACCAAACTCCTTCAGTAAGGAATAGACCGGGACCCTTGGGATCTTTGAGGATCTCCGATCCGCTGCACGCTGCGCACCGCTTGCGGATTCTTCCATGACAGCCTCGTCCATGACCGAAGAAACGTTTAACTCTTCAGGAGTGGGCTCAAGACGTATGAGTACCATCTCCGAGATCGCACCGGCCTTCAACTCAACTAGGAAGCTGTCATAAGACAGCTCCTCGAGGTTCAGTAGCTCTGAAACCTCAGGCAGGGGCTCCACATTGACGCCTCTTGTCCTAACACGAAGACCGTTCACCGCGTCGTGGATGTAACACCCTTGGACCGGTTGAGTAGGGAGAGTCTGGTCTATTGGCTCTTGGTCGCCGAAGGCGACCGTCGGCTGGTGTTCTAGCAGCCGTTTCGCAGCTTGGTACTGCTTCGCAGGACGTGGTACTTGGCTACCCACGTCCGATGGTGCCATCGCGACACCACCCTTGGGAGTTCTCATGACCCGTGCGGCAAGGTGTTACCCGCACCAGAAGCGCCCATGGCGGCTTCTGCATCAGTTTTGGTCTGAGATACCCTGTGTAGAACTGTGTTACCCACCTTAGCAGAGCCGTTGTTGGCCTCTGCGGCAGCTTTAGCTGCGTGCGGAACTTTGTTACCCGCGTGTGGTTCTGTGTTACCCACATGGCACGTGCGCGACGGCACTTCCTCTGTCGGAGACCAATCGTCTCGACGACATTTGCTACAAGGAGTTACCGGCATGGTATACTCCCCGTAGGACTCTTCTTGAGTCTTGACCTGATGGTCCTGTGCGTCACGCACTGGGCGGGAAGCCCTGTCCAACGACCTAGCCTGTAGCGGCCCACGAGTCTTACTCGCGATGGACGAGGACTGTTGACCTGTTGCAGTGCCCACTGCAACTGCTCCCCGGGCGTCGTTCACTGTTTCGACGGCCCCCATAAATTCCTCGGGCGCTCCTGCGCCGCGGTAGCCCTCACAGGTGCCGCGTCTCCGAGCAGAGGTGGGAACATGACTCACCAAAGCTCTGTCGGAGATATGGGGCTTACTAGCCCCTATGGCTTTTCCTCGCCAATCGATCCAGAGCTCGTGCTTCTCAAGCCACGGCATGCCCAGGATTAAGTCGTACTTGTCCATGTTGAGGACAATGAACTGCTCATCGCTGTCAAAGTTCTCAAACTTGACGCTAAGATCCACACGGACCTTTGGTACTCTTACTGCTGCACCATCGGCCAGTCTCACTGAGACCAGCCCGTTTCCTTCGCTCTTTTGGAGGGCGTCGGTGAACTTGTTGCAATTCCGCGCAACCGTTTGCCTTCGGACAAAGTACTTCGACGCCCCAGAGTCGATCAACACCATAAGGGGGTGATCATATCCCCGTACACTTGCATGTACCACTAGCAGCCCGCAGCTGCTTTTCTCAGCATGGAGAGAGCACAGTCTCTCCGGGGCTAAGTCGTCCTGGTACGCGCTACCCGCGTACCTCTCAGAGCGACCTAGTTCCTCCCCAGCAGGGCGCGCCGCCCCTACTGGTTTCCGGCGTCCCCTGTCCTCTGGGTTTCGGCTTCTGCCAGCGACCGCTTGGACCTTGGGGGTGACCCTGGGATTTCGTAAAGGGTTTCCTTCCACGTCCCGCCGAGGGACAGGCACGTTGCATGGGCCCGAACCGGCACAGCCAAAGCAGCGGATATCGCTCTGCTTGGCCGCGCAAACGTCCATTGACACCGGGGCCGTGCCGCAGGTACCGGCTCGGCAGAGCCAGAGATACAAGCGTGCTTATGGCTGAACTCTCCTTGGAGGGCGATTTAGATCACCTGCTCCAGGGTGGCCGACTGGGACAGTTGAGTCCGCGCCGTGTCTACCCTTAGGCCTTCCATGAAGGTAGTCACCATGATTTCTTCCGAAAGAGGGTTTCCCACAATAGATGCCGCTAACACGCGCATCTCTTGCACATATTCCTGCAGCTCACGCTTCCCTTGCTTACAGGCGAGGAAGCGTGAGCGTTGGTGATACTCTACGTTCGCTGTGAGGAACGCTGCTCGCAGCTGTTCCACTGTAACGGGGCGATCCCCGTTGCAAAATAGGTACACGTCTCAGTCCGATCGGCTGTGACGTGGCGCTATGTCATTGGACGATAGTCGCCCATCTAGGTACATATTAACCAATTAGCGTGCAGCAACCCAACTGGTGGCTGGCAGCTAATCTAGGCTTAAGTTCGGTTTTGCGACCGAACTTAAATATCACTCAGAGTTAATTTTGCTTTTAAACCCCACGAGTCTTGGTCTCAAGCCCAAAACTGTGCATCCTCAAACACCCAGCGAAAGCTTACGTAACGTAACGCTTTGGCCTCGTTACATCCACCAAGTTGGACCAGGATGTAAAGCATCGGGGGTATGTTATTTCCCTGGTTAGCGCCCACGCCTAAGCGCCCACGCACTTGGACATTCCGAAGGCCACTTGGAGTGGCTCTTCACCCGCCTGCATGGCGATCTCCACTTCTCGAACCAGAAGAGGAGGTTTTCACCGTCCTTCCCCTCTTAGAGGTTCACGTTCAGCCGCAACGGCTTGGGCTGCACCGCCTTAGGTGCTGCCGCGGCCGCTTGCATGCTGCCTCGAACGTGAGCGATCAGCCCACGTTCATACTCGTCGAACGCGTTGATGCGCTCGACTTGCTCGGCCGGCGTAGACGCCGCCAGGCCGCGGAGGGCATCTATCCCAAAGATGCCTCCCATTTTCCTCACAGACTCCCACTGGGAGTCGCTTAAGTGAATGCACAGAGTACCCGGTACATGTCACTGTCCCGAGACAGTGACTTGCGGTGGCTCGTGGAGCCACCTGTCAGTGGTAAATGGTACCACTTGCCCTGACAGCCAGTCATGGAGTGCTGGGGGCACGGAAATGCATGTTTCTCTTAGTTACAGTATTGTTTATAGGAAGTTTGTATTACAGGCCAAACTTGCCGTGACTATAAATCTATTCAGTCTTATATCTATCAACTCAAACCCACCGGTTCCCTTAAGGCCAGGAACCCCGTGAACTGCCGTTCACTTGGAGTTTGTATACTCCTAGCATTTGCTCTGTGCAACTTGCTGTGTGACCCGTCACTCCTGGTAGCGTTCGTAGTCAATCCTGCACCTACGCGGGTAGATTGGACACCCGTTACAGTTAATCTCATTCACCGACTCGCAAATCTCAAATCGCAGAGAATCACGAATTAATACATAGAGGTTTGCTGAGCAAATCTGCTACGCTCTCATTGGTTCATAGTATTAAATATCTCTCTGTGATTGGTTCTAGTAAATGCCCAGAAGGACCTCTACTGTAGATCCCGTGGCTAAAGGGTTAAGTTGCCTTGTTGACTTTGAAATACGTTGTGTTTCTATTTTTAATATATATGAGAAACAAGCAAATGCACAAGGAAAAGCTGATGCTGCAGCGAGAAGAGATTAAGCAAAATGTTGAACTGGAAGAACGCCGCATTGTTTGCTCGGAGGAGGAGAGTAAATGCAAAGTGCTTCTTTAAAGGCACAAGCCGATCGCGAGCCCTTTTAAGCGCTCAAAGAGAAAGTGGCACCTAAAATGGAGCTGGCGAGATGCCGCAAACAGTTGCGAGATGATGGTATGGACGAGGACGAGGTCAATAGTCTTCTGCCCATATTCCCCGCCTAGAAACGACCATCTTGCTCGACCAGATAGTGGAACAGCTGATCTCTGCGAGCTCCATTGTCGTCACATGCAAAACCATCGTCATCCAGAGCAAGGTGGTTGTAGATTGCAGCTCGGCGTCGTTCGGCCTCGACGTCATCGGCAAGCTTGATCGGGAGTGGATCTTCAACTAGAAGATTATGCACGACGAGTGCACATAAAAATAGGCGGAGGATGCGCTTTAGATGGCGACCTTTGTAAATAACAATTCGTATACCTCTGAAGTACTGAAATCTCCCTTGATCAAACCGATACATTGCTCAGGTAGAATGCGTATCTTGGCTAACCTCTTGTTGAAGAACTCACACTCTGAAGTCATCGCTGGCCCCGGTAGTTTCTTGAACAATGGTACGATGTATGGAGAAGGCGAAAATGCCGAGTCCCCCAGCAGGTATTGGCCCTTGTCGAAGTGCTCCGCAGGCTTCCTGTTCACCGCAGAATTGGACCACACTCGGTTGTCGTGAGATGATCCAGGCCAACCAGCTAGACAATATGTCACCTTCGCTCGATCATCGCTGAACATCACAGCATTAATCGCGTAGCCTCCTTCCGCGTGAAGAAGTCCTCCCCATTAAGCGAGGGTTTGAAGGCAAGTGCCATCCACTTACCCGACACAGTGAGGAAAACCAAAACCTGCACGTATCCTTGCTGCTATCACCCAACGCTCTTCCATCGAAGACCAGCACACGACTCGATCGTAGAGAGACGGTAGTGCACAAGATGAGCGCTCTATGTAGTCGGAACACACACCGCCGCTGACGTAGAACTTCTCGACAAGAGCTTCAATGTACGCTTCTGATCCGAATGTACTAACATACTTCAAAAACACTAGAAGCTGATCAGCGGTTGACGCCATGTGCTTACTGCTTCTACCTGGGGCGAACATCGCGTGACCCTGAATAAGCGCCACCAATCGGTGAAACGAATAGCGCTCCATTCTGAAGCAACGCAAGAACTCGCGGTCACTGCACCCACTCAAGAACCCGTATAATCGCGGTCTCCGGGCGACTTGGATACGTGGTGATACGTAGCGAGCCTGAAGAATGTGATGAAAACGTGTTAACAACGCAAAGTCCGTTTCTTCCTCGGCATCGTCAATGATACCATTCAGAAGTCGCACTAGTCGAGCTTCCATGCGGTAGCTTTGCGCGCTTAGACAGACACCGCATGACGGCTTCTCTGTAGGTGACGCGCGACCTCCACAAGGTCACGACCCCAACACGAGCGCGCGCGGCCCCACCACGAGCGCGGTCCACAACACAAGCGCGGCCTCCAACACAAGCGCAGCCCCCATGAGATCACGCCCCCTCGAGATCACGTCCTCCACGAGATCACGGTCTCCAACACGGGCGCGGCGTCTAGTACGAGCGCGGCCTCCAGACGAGTGAATCTCTCGTTCGTACAGAGCGAGCAAGTCTCCACCAACGAAGAGAACACGGTCACCACAAAAATTGCAGCAGCAAGAGCCAGATTCAGGTGTCCTTACTGCTGCTTCCGAAAATAAAGTCGACGAGGGGGGCTTAGTTTTGCTAGGCCAAAATTCAAACTTGATCTGTGGGGTCGTATCTGGCTGCTGCCAAAACTGAGGACCACTATGATACTTGCGCATGGCCTCCAGCAAATCGCGGCCTCCAGCACACGCCTGACCACGAGCACTCGTCCGCCTCCAGCAAGGTCACAGAAACCAGCACACGCACAGCTTTCAACGCAGGCACGCCTTTCGGTACAGGCACGACCGTCAGCGCAGGCACGGCCCCAAGCACAAGCCTGACCACAAGCACTCCTCGACCACCAGCAACGTTGAGGCCTTCAGCAGAGCACTCGTCGGCCTCCAGCACAGGCACGGCCTCCAGCACAGGCACGGCCTCCAGCACAGGCACGGCCTCCAGCACGGGCACGGCCTCCAGTACGGCTTCCAGTGAGAGAGTGTCACACCAAAGCCAGATTCCGCTGAAATGAGGGTCTCCGTTCTGCTTACCGCTGATAGGCCAAAATTCCAACCAGTTTTCTGGAGTGGCATGCCGCCAGAACCGCTATAGTTGTAATGGTCATCACTACGTGGACCTGTGTGTGTGCCGATAACGGTCGAGTCACGTGTCGGATATCCACCTGGTGCGACCTCTCGACCTTTCTAACGCACGTCATGCTGATCCAAACCCGTGGCCCAGTACGAGTTCGCCTCATGGCCTCATCACGGATTTGTGTGCCAGCACATCTACGTGTGCCAGGTGAAAGCCCGGCTTTCCTGTTTGCATTCACTGCGCTTCCATCTCCAAATGGAAGCTGCCTTCGGAGATAGCTTGTAGTGCTTGTTGCTACAAGCTAACTGATCAATCTCATTCTGCATTCCACTTAGTCAAGAGCAAGTGGTTCACTCCAATTGTGAACGATGACCAACCAGCTTCCAACTTGCCCGAGATGCGCCGCCGCGGAGGCGGCACGGGACGTGAACCTATCGCGCGCTGAAGCGGCGGAAGCGCACTTCACCCATCTGACGAGTGTCTTGGAGAAGAACAACCAGCAGCTAGTGGCGTTAACCCGGTAGCTTCACGCCAGCGCGTAGCAAGTGCGTGTCATGCTGCAGCACTTCATCGACACCCTCGGGCAGCGACTGCGCGACGTGTTTGCCGCGTCAGCCGAGAAGGTGGCCGAGTTCGAGGGGCTCCTTAACCAGATGAAGTTCACGGCCGACACATCGCATCCGGCAGGCGCCGCTCACACCACCATTTTGGCCAAGTCGGAGCGACCGAACTACACTAAGTATCAGCTGCATTCAGGAACCAAGCCCTACATCTGCGCTGTGTCTCGAGCGTACGCCAACCGTGGTGTCCAAGTTACCCCGTTCGGTCGGCATTCCCAACGGCACGAATCTTCCGCAATTTTATTCGCGGCCGTGTCGAGCCGCATCTGCATGTTACGCTCCAGAACGACATCAGAAGACTTGTAAGTTGCGTGCTGTGCTCTGTGTTTCTTCGTCGCATAGCTTGAGGCTAATATATAATCTCTAGTCGTGCAGGAGGTACATGCAGTCCCAAGATTTCACGGGTTCTTCTGCGAGTGGCACGAAGGAACGTGTATCACCCAAGCGGAGTTTAAAGCGCTCCTGTACGATACAGCTGCCGAGTATTACAACCAAGGCACCACGGATCCAGAAGGACTCTTCGATGAGCACGCGCGAACAGTTGATGACATTGTTGATGAAGTGTGCGACGAAGTGAGAGCTCTTGTCGATATGATCTTTCCGACGAACCTGCTCCTTCCTCCGTAGATGATAATGTACATGATTTTTATCCTGGTAGTGCAACGGGGGTACACGTCGTACGGACAGCCCAGTAGGGCTGTTTTAACAGCAAGTCGAGATGAGCGGCGTGAAGTTTTCTCTGTGTGAAGGCTGGGGTTTGCTGGATGGTTACTGACGTCTTCGCTTGGGTTTTGCGGGATAGTTACTGAAGCCACTCGCTAACCTCGTTGCTCCACTGCAAATACCACGCTGCAGCACGTCGTTGTCGGCTGCTGTCCAGGTGCAGACGAGCGACCTTCTGGTCGAGCTGCTTGTGCAACAAGTACACCTTGCCGGTGGCGTACTTGCCCGTGTCGCGCTCCTTCCAGAGCTCGATCTGAGCCAGGGTCAGATTCGTGAACGAGCTGGACATGACGACGGACGGGTGGCCCGTGGCGCATTCCGGGCTAAGCAGACGGCCCTCCGCCAGGATGATGGCATCGTGGCCGTCCTTCAAAATGAAGCGGTCCACCTGGGGCTTGAAGTTCTGGCGCTTGGCGATGGCCGTGACGCCGGCCGTGTCGAACTTGTTGTCGAGGTGCCGATGTTGCCGACGATAGCGTTGCTCTTCATCTGGGAATTGTCCTCGGCCATGATGATGTCCTTGTTGCCCGTCGTGGTGATAACTATGTCAGCCTCCTTGACGACCGACTCGAGGCGCACGACCTGGAAGCCCTCCATACAGGCCGGCGGATCACAGATGGGGTCCACCTCGGTCACGTACACGACGTAGCCGGCGGCCTTCATGGTCTGGGCGCAGCCCTTGCCGACGTCACCAACGCCGCAGATGACGACGCGTTTGCCGGACAGCATGACGTCCATGGCGCGCATGATGCCGTCGGGCATCGAGTGGCGGCAGCCGCAGAGGTTGTCGAAGTTGGACTTGGTGACCGAGTCGTCGAAGTTGATGGCGGGGAAGAGCAGCGAGTCGTTCTTCTCCATCTGGTAGAGGCGGTGCACGCCCGTGGTGGTCTCCTCCGACACGCCCTTGCAGCGCTGCGCGACCTGGGTCCACTTCATGGTGTCTTGCTTGAGCGTGTGCGATAATGCGGAGCACGCACTTCATCTCGGCGTTGTCCGTCGAGTCCGGGATGGACACGGCGCTGATCTTGGCGAACTCATGCTCGGCCTTAATGCCTCGTGGGTGAGCAGCGTCATGTCGCCGCCGTCATCCACAATGACTTCCGAGCCGTCGCTCTTGCCCGTCGTCTGTCGGCCACGTGATAGCGTTCAGCTTGCACTCCTAGTAACCCTCGAGCGTCTGGCTCTTCCAGGCAAACACGGGGGCAGTGCTGTCGCTCGCAATGGCCGCGCCGCGTGGTCCCACGTCGAGAATATGTTGCACGAGCACCAGCGCATGTCGCCGCCCAGCGCCAGGAAGTCTCGATGAGCACGGCCGTCTGGATCGTCATGTGCAGCTAGCCGGCCACGCGGGCGCCCTACAGCGGCTGCGACGGGCCATGCACGAGGTGCTCTCGCAGCGCAGCTCGATGTCATGCCAGAAGAGCGAGGCCCCGGCTCTCTCTGTAGAGATGAAAATAAACGGGCAGACGACTTCGTCAGACTTGAGCTTGTCCGGCAGCTGCAGCCTGCAGTGCGATCACCTTGAAGTGCTTCTCCTGCCAGCGCAGCACCTTCGTGCGCAGCGGTAAATACAAGGGACGGCTCTGCTGCTTTAACTCCCCAATCTACCAATCACAGCCAGGTCTACATTCAACATTCGTGGCACATTCATTCCTTAGATGAATGTGACCCGCATATTAACCCAGGTTACTCTTTCGCTGATCAAGTTACGCAGTACAGAAACCACCCCCACTTCTAATACCAGCCACTCCTAATACACCCTTGTATTCGTTCCAAGTGCAGATATTCGTTTTCATACCGGATAGTGAATGTCGTCGGTATATTGCGTGCCATTAGAGAGTTTTTGCAGCCTTTGCTGTTCCCATTCCCAGACAGCTTCAGAGGCTATGGGATTTCGAGACTACGTTTCGCAACTCTCCCATTCCCACAACGTGATCTATTAAACAGCATAGCATGATCTTGTATAGGCTGTCGAGTTATTTCCTTCTCACATACTCAAGTTCATCCCGTCGTCAAGATGACAGCGGAGGTGGTTCTCCTGTTGTGCACACTCCTCGACGATGCCAAATGAAGTGACACCATGACGCTCGCTGCTGCTACACTGGTCAAGCAGCACTTGGCGCAGAAAGGCTGGATCGTCTCCCGAGCTGTAATTCTAATGCCTCTGCGGAAGTGACGAGGTGGACAGTCCACTGGACTGGTTGGTGTTGGTATAGTGGTTGGTTGGAAAGCAGCAGCTCTGGGAATGGGAAGTCTCCCACAGATTCTCGATATCTGTGGGTAGACAAGCTAGCTCCCCGCAGAATTGCATTTTTGCTCAATTTGCAATGGGAATGGCAGGGAGCTGCTGCGAAAACTCTCTATTTTAATACTTTTAAAATTGTATTTGCCGTCTAGTTTGTTTTTAGTTTTTCGGTGAGGTACATTAATGTCATTTAGTTGTCCTAACGACTTCCTATGTCCGTCCTAGTGATCGTCCCTATGTCGTCCACTAGCCTCTCTCCTACCTGCTCCGCACCACTGGGCTCTGCTCCTTCTTCATCCGGCCCTTTTATGGGAGATGACGGCCTGCGGCCGTCATCGACCCTCACGGCCCTGTAGGGTCTGTCACCACCCCGTCCATATCATTGCTGAGAACACTTGTGCGCCAACAACTGACGTCCCCTTCAGTATGCTGCCATACTTCCTTCCATCTCAGGTCACTCCTTTGGTCTCCATTAATGTGTACCTGTACGCTCATTCTCGTGTCCATTGCGATATTCGCTAACTTATCCGCCATTTTGTTTTGGCCCCTTAAGTGGTGCCTCCAATGTATGATCTGCAGCCGATCCGCCAACCTCCTGATTTGCCAATAGATGTTCCGTAAGTGCTGCGCCTTCGGGGCTTTCACGGCGCTTGCTGTGAGATAATCATCTGACTATCGCCTATCACATATAATGGGAGTACCTCCTGCTCACACAAGCCCTCAACCCCGTCAAAAGTCCCATGTTCTCTGCGACGTTGTTTGCAGTCTTCTTGCTGCCGAACGCCATATGACCAACCCAGCAAGGACCATACACCGCCTCTTGTTGGTCAACCCGTATTATGACCGCTCCACTTCCGCCAGGGCCTGGGTTCCCCCTTGACCCACCGTCAAAAAAAAGAGGAATATGTGCTTCGGTTCGGCAACCGCCTCGGCGCCGCCATTATTTTACTGGAGATGAGTTGTCTGTACAGGAGCTGTGATGCCCCCCAGGTCGTCCTTCCCGAGGTCGTCCTTCTCTCCGCGTTCTATCTTGCGCTGCGATTGTATAATACGCTTGCCGCAGCCTCATCGTCAATTTCTCCAAGTGCGCTGCCGGCGACACCGTGTTTTGTTCATCAAAGTAATATGTCCGCCACCTCCACACCCCATGCAGGTAAGTGGCAACCCCCACCCTCCAGTTTTTTCAGTTGACGTGGCTATCTCCTCCGCAGCCCCGGTTATCTCCTGTGGCGATAAGCTGTGCCAGTCGCAAGTAAGCTCCCATATTCCCTATGGGATGCCGTGTAACTTCATACTGAATATGTTAAGTTCTGCACCACTCCCCTCCATGCCGAGGTTCCTCCATGGACGTAAAAACACCTCCCTTAATTGGTGTACCGCGGCGCAGCGCCAAAAACGTGGTGCATATCCACGTCCAATTGATGTACACACATGTCGTGTGGGCATCCCATCTTTCCATTTACAACATCGTACAGGAGAAAGCATGCGCCTTCAGTCGGTAGACCAATTGTTCTCCCCACGAGTTGAGCCCCTCGAGGCGTCTCAGTTGAGCGCCCCGTTGATTTGCGGGAGCCGCTTTCGCTCGACCACCCCGTTGATTTGCGGGAGCCGCTTTCGCTCGACCACCCCGTTGATTTGCGGGAGCCACTTTTGCTCGACCGCCTCGTTTTTCTGCGGCAGCCGCTTTATCTCGACACCGTCTCGTTGATTTGCGGGAGCCGCTTTCGCCCAACCGCCTCGTTCACATCCTTGCGTCACCGCGAGGATCCTTGCTCATCATTCTCGACATCAACCCGCGACACGGCGCATGCCATACAGAGAGGGTCATCGCTCACTCTGTGCAGGGCTTGGGTCGTGGAGGACTCATCCACGACTCGGACGTGCGGCCAGTCCGACGGTGCGACCAACAGGTATGTTAACACTTCGCTTACATCGAAGTCACTTCGACGCTTGACTGATCGGGCCAGTCAGTCGATCTCCGGCTGATACCGTGCCAGCCATGGTATCCAGAGGATACAGTCAAACGCGTCATTCATATCGATCACCAGGCAATCTGCGTTGCTCTGGAAGCCGTCGAACATGTACGGCGACGCGATATCACACCAAGGGACGAGGTGTGGCTTACCACCAGCCAGCTTGTCGATGATCTCGCATGGACCCTCCGAACATAGATCCCTGTGGGGAGTAACGACAGGCCCGATGCACGGAAGAAGTTATTCGTCGCACCGGGGTCAGGAACGCGCAGAGAGGACTCTGCGCGCCAGCGACATGAAGACTGACGATGATCAGCCTCGAGTCGCCGCTGTTGTGGTGGCATTGAACTGTGCGTGCAGCACAGGGGGACGAGGAGGGCGGGTTGCCACCAAGGGACCTGGAAATCCATTTCAGCCAGTAGGGCGCTCCGCGCCTACTGGGCCGCCTGGATCGTGTCATAGCCCTCGGGGGGTCTCTGCAAGCACCGGCGCAGGCGCGCGGCACTCTGCCGCTCGGTGACCTGGCTTGCGGCAGCGATAGAAAATCAGCTGACCGGCCCCACGCCTGCCGCGGTTGAATGGCCGACCGCGACCGCCCTTAGCGTCGATGGTGTCGATCTCCATGGGTTCCGATGCGGACACCCTAGCTTCAGCCGAGATAGCTTGGGAGTACGACGACGTCACCGTATAGTCCTCGCGAAGCGCGAGACAAACGCCTCCTCCAGTGTCGTCGGCTCGGCGCGAGTGAGACAATAGCGCGTCATACCTTCGCGCATTCCGAACACAAAGACGTGGACTTGCGACGCCATATCGATGGGACTCGTGACGATACACGAATCCAGGTGTCGTGTCTTTTGCACGTAGTCGTACATGGACAGCTTGTCTTGCTTGAGCTCAAAGAACTCGGCACTCATTCGAGACTCGTCTTGTGGAGGGTCGAACGCAAGTCGGAGATCACTCTGGAGACTCTCCATAGTGGGGAGCGCGGCCCGGTCAACGACGCGCTTGCCGAGGGCCCATTTCTTGGCCTTCCCAGACAAGCGGGATAGCAGAAAATTCACCTTCGCCGTTGGCGCTTCGATCAGCCTAGAAGCGATCGATGTCAATCTCACGAAACCAGCGGTTAAGTGGCAGTCGGTATTGACCGACGCCGGAGTACACCGATGTCTCAATCTTCAACGCGTCGTTCCGCGTGGAATGCGAGGGAGTTGACACTCGCCGCTTGACTTCGGTGAGCTCGAGTTCCATGAACTCTTGGGCCGCCTGGCGCTGGCGCTCTCGCAGTCGCTGCGCTCAGCAGCGACGTGACGACGGACTCATCGGATAGAGCAGCCTGACGATAGAAACGCTTCCCACTCGATCCGCGTGATGTATGGGAAGTTCTCGTGCTCCAGGGTCATACCGGACCCTCCAGACATCGGGACTTGGCTATTGTAGACTTGGTCGTTGGAAGTACTACGAAGTGCTACCAGGTATAACGAGGCGATAGCAACCGTTACTAGCGTACACTATAGGTTAAGAGGAAGCTCACTATAATAAACTCAAGTCTTATGTTTGGGGCAAATTCAACTCAAATTTAGAGTAGGAGCCCTGGCCTCATGTGATCCACTCAATGCAGGTGGTCAGAAACTCCTGATTGGCTGAGAGTAACACAACATACGCTAGCCGCGTGCTTTTGTACCTACTTTTGAAACTAGGCTGAGGCCGATTACATGCAGATAAGAAGCTCCATCCAGTCCGATTCTGTGGACGAGTTCTCAAAGAAAACGAAGTCAACTATCATACGAGATGCTGGCATTGTTACAGTTGCTTATAATATGCTACGCCAGTCTGGCTGGTCAGACTCTCCACGTATACACGAGATTTTCGACGATGTAATGGGTGTTCCAATCGAAGTCACTCTGTGGTCGAGCGGTTAGTTTTACGGTATTCCTATCTCCCTACAACATTAAGGTAAACGAGTCCGGGACCGTGACGCTAAGTTCGCTCAGCTTCTTCAAGCATCTATCACGCCTCACATTGGGCTCGACGAGTCGCTAGCACACATAGCCCCACCATCCAAGAAACAGCTACAGTCCGAATGGACCCAGAGCTTCTATACGCTCATGAGCCACAGGCTTTTGAAGGGCACGTGATGTCATTCGACGGGTCAGCTAAGACCGAAAAGAATGGTGGACATGGGAGTTGTTCGTGGATATTGTGGCGTTTGCCTGCATGGAACATTGAGATCGCTGCGAGTGCGTACCTCTCATCAACTACGATCAACATAGCCGAGGGCGCCGGCATCAACAATGGTGTCCAGGCAGCCCTTAACCATGGGGTGACCGACTTGATTGTCATAGGCGACTCTTGGCTTGCAATCCAGCAATCCATGGGGGCGATCGCTTGTAAGAAGGAGATTTTGCATTTTGAGTTGGCACGCCACAAGACTTTGACTGGGAAACTCCATTCGGTTCGCTATTTGCATGTAGTACGTTACTATAATGCGGCAGCCGACTCCTCGCTACAGAACCCTGGAAAGCCGAGATGGCAGAATAGTTCTCAGCTGAGACCGCAAATCTGAGTTGAAGATAGTGAACCGAATCCCTGAGGTACTGTCGAAGCTGACTCAGCTGCGAAAGCTGAAGCTGAAACTGACTCAGCTGAGAAATTGTAAGACAAAAGCTGACTCAGCAGTGGAAGTGGGAGCCGAAGCCGATATGAACGTGATGACTAGAAAGCAGAAACGCGGAGTTCATTTCGAAGACGAAACTCGTCGTGACTCGGCCGAATCTGACGCACCACCGATTATTGAGTCTGATATGGGAAGCAACGTATATGACTCAACGAGACAAGTTCTACCAGCTCGCCATCACAGGCCGCTTGCTTTGCTTAATCGGACTACAAAATCTTCATGAGGATAAATAGCGAACAGGGTCAGTCCAATGTTACCTGACCAGATTCACCTCATTCAGAACGGTTTGTACCCGGACGTACTATACACGAAACATTGGACTTTTATGAGGCGGCCCAGCGTATGGTGATACAAGATCCGGGGCAAAAAGAGGCGATAGCTATGCTCCTCGACTTCAAAAGGCTTATGACTCCCTAGACAGAGGATACCTAGTGCGAGTACTCCGTAAGAAGGATTTCCGAGCAATTCGTGCAGGCAATTGTATACCTGCACACGGGCACAACAGTCCGGTTTTGGCCAACGAGCACACCTCAAGAAGAATATTGGTAACTAGCGGGATACGGTAAGGTTGCCCGCTAGCGCCCATGCTGTTTATACTTGCATTGGACCCGCTGTATAGGAAGCTAGACGGGTTTGATGGAGCGAGAGGGGTTATACTGCAGTAGGATGCTGGCGCATTAGAGCTACGAATAGCGGGTTTTGCTGACGACACGATAGCATATTTACGGGATCCACGCGATATCCCGCATCTCTTGCAGAACTTGGATAATTTCGGGAAGGCAGCAGGACTCGTCGTCAACACCGTGAAGACGACAGTAGTAGGCCTATTTACGGCGGGTATGAGATCACCGCAGATATTGCCAAAGCCGCTGCAATATCTGCCAATATATGACACATGCAGATACCTGGGCATACGGGTCGGAACCAAGGTGAAGGCTGCTACGTCATGGAAGCCAAACAACTGGTCACACGCCTCACGCTGGCGTGTCGGAAGACGCTCACAATAGAGCAGCGAAGCAGCATTGCACGAGCAACTTGATACCAAAGTTGATGTACGTGGCTCGGCATGACTGGCCAGGCATAGCGGAGGTAAAGAAAATGGCAAAACGTATACATAACTATGTGTGGCGCGGCAGGTTTTCGACTGCGGGTGGACACTCGAAAGCATGAGTAGCTAAGGAAGCAGCCACATTGCCACGCAAGGAAGGCGGGTTGGCCATACCAACCTCCGAACAGAATTACTTCCAATGGCGGCGAAGACGGTAAGCAAGTGGGCCGAGTTGGGAACGAAGCTCGTTCACATCGTCGGTGATGTACTGTTCCATAAAGCCAAGCAAGGAGGGCTCCCAAAGTGTATATCACTCGGAGTTCACCCCGGTGGACACCCACCTCATTGAACAGAAGTGCTCCCTGTGAGAGACGGGCAGACATGTTCTGGGGAGGGTCAGCGCGCCACAGCCATCGGGGAGGGACATAACTAAAGGGACAGGTGAGTCCTCGATGACTGTACCACAACAGCTAACTACATGCTGGGCAGACGGGAGACTCATGGTGTCCACCACGGAGGCTACAAGCTGTGACGGTCCAACGGAAACATGCAGGATAGAATGGCTTCCTTACGCAAGTATGGACACACTTATGGTGATGGATGCAACAGGCACATTGATGACGCTCGAAAAGGTATGCGGAGCCAATGAGCGACATAATGTCCTTATTCGAGATGTCGTGACTTGGAAATTAACGGACAAAGGCTCAGCGGAGTTCCTTTTTGCGGAGAGTATATCGGACAACCAGCGCAAACGGCGAGCAGAGATACTAGCGACGACGTTGGCGCGGAACTACCCGCAGATTCTTGCGGAAAGGGAGTTTGCAGACGAAGTCAGACTGCAGGCGGTGCCAAACGACCACCCCTGACATTTACGATACATGTGCAGGCTGAAACGATGCTGCATGCTCACGCTTCACAAGGCGGAGCTTTCGAGATACGGGTGGTAGATGGTCACACTGCAATCACACAGACGATAGGCAGCATATTGGCACCGGTGAGCGAGCTCACGTATGTTAACCCCATCCACTTAGCAGCCGGCTGGTGTGCCTTTGGGCAGGGAGGAGGTGGACAAGACATCGGCGAGAATATAAGGCTCGAATGCTGCAGCAGCACGCAAGAGGGGGCCGAAAATTTGCGGGCCAGACACGAAAAATGGCGGACACAGAGTTCACTGGCGGCCCAGGGACTGGAAGAGCTAGAGTGGGCGTCCGACCCGCGACCACATCGAGCGATATGCACTCAGGACCCGTTGTTGACGTATATGATGGACCGATTCGACTCGCCGCGTGTCGTCATACCAGCTGATGACGACCTTCGTGCTCGCTTGGTCCACGAACACCACGATGCACCCGTCGGCGGTCATCTCGGCCGCGAGAAGACGTTTGGTGCGCTGTTTTGAGACTTCTACAGGCCTCGCATGTACAAGTGGAAACGGAAATGGGTCCTTTCTCGCGAAATCTTCCAGCGCGTCAAGCCTTCCTCTTCGTCACAGGCTCCGCTGCGTCCGTTGCCCATCGCTACGGAGACGTGGCCAGTTTTGGGTTGCCGCGGGACGACCAGGGGCGCACATCCGTCTGGTCCTCGTTGATCGCTTCAGTTAGATAGTGCATCTTGCTCCGGTCGCAACCCAAGTCACAGCGGAAAACACGCACATCTCTTTCTTGATCTTGTATTCCGGCATCATGGCCTGCCGGATTCTATCGTTTCCGACCGTGACCCGTGATTCACGTCCGCGTTCTGGAATCGGAATTTTGAATTGCTTGGTACGCGCCTGTCAATGTCGACGGCGGACCATCCGGAGACGGATGGGCAAACGGAGAGGGTCAATCGTGTGCTTGAGGACGTTCTCCGCAGCTACGCCGCCTCCTTTGCCACATGGAGTGACTTCCTGCCACTCGCTGAGTTCGCAATCAATAACGCCGTTCTACGTGAACAACGCGCGACATCCGCGCGTTCCTGCGGTGCTCGCATTCAGTCCGGCACTTAGGAACGTCGGCTCCACTCTTGGTGGTGGAGGAATCGAAGGAGCGCCGAGTAACTCGGCGCTGGTGTCAGTGAAGATGACCTCCCCGGGGCGCCGGGCACCGAAACCGAATCGGCGGGCACTGTCGGAGGCGCAGCGGACAACGAACGGCGCGCCAAAGCTGCAGTATCTAGCGGCTCGCGCTCGCGTTCGCGAGCGCGGCAACGGCGATATCTCAGTGACCTCGGTACTTGAACGTGTTATCGCGCGAGTAGACGGGGGTTGGACCAGCACATCGTCAGCAGCGTCGGGTCGAGATGTCGCAGTACGTGCCAGGTCGCGATCGCGCGAAGGTATATCGGGGGATCCGCCGGGCGGTACGGTTTGAGGCGCCCGCCGTAAACGTCGGGTGTAGGCGCATCGCCGTTGGTACGTCTAGCATGTAGGCATCTCCATGGACTTGCATAGATTTGAACGGGCCAATGAATCTCGGTGCGAGCTTGCGGGACCAGTTGGCTATACTCCCTGAGTTAATGGACCTGAATCCCAAGTGTGATATTGCCCAAGTTGATGTTGGTGTTCCAGGTGTGGCAACGCCTCCAATGAATCGGAAGCTGCGAAGGATTCTGAAACGTCATCATTCAATATTTCTGGGCGATGACAACGCTGCACCTGCACCTGTTCGTGGTGTTGTTTGCGACCTTGATGTTGGCGACGCAAAACCCGTGGCTCAAAGATCCAGGCAGATTGCGCCTCACCTGCTCCAGAAGGTCTATGACCTGCTCAAAGGCTCCTGCAACATGGACTGATCGAGTTCTCAGATTCGCCTTGGGCGTCTCCGATTGTGATTGTCCTCAAGAAAAATGGTGTGGACATAAGGATGCGTATTGATTATCGCTTGGTGAGCGAGTTTATCAAGTTATCACGCTATCCCCTACCATTGATTGGCGATCTTCTAATTGGATTGGAGGCAGCCATGTGGTTCATGTCTGTGGACATGGCTAGTGGCTTCTGGGCAATCATGATGACGGAACGCGCTAAGTGATTTCAGCTTTCATTTGCCATTTGGACTCAAGAATGCGCCGCTGATCTATCAGTGCGTAATTAATAACTGTCAATGGGGATTCGTTCGGTTGCCTCCAGATGAAGAAGCTCAGGTTGACCATGAGGTTCTTGGGTATCTGGGTCTGGACAACCTGGAACATGATCACCCTGAAAAGTTGAGTCTAAAGTCCCGATCCTGGGAGAGATGATGACAGTGTTCCAGCGTAACATTCCTATGCCTTCCCATGTAGGTCCGGTTTTGGGGCGAAGTTCATATATTGACGATATCGCACATGGAACAGAAACCTGGGACAGGTTGTGCGAGGACCTGGATGCATTGCTGCTCAGGCTCAGGTACTGGAACATTTCAGTAAGTTTGCCCAAGAGTGAGTTTGGGAAATTGACGATCCCGTACCTCTCACACGAGGTTAGTGCCGAAGGTATTCGTGCTGTGCCCAAGATTGCTAAGCGGTTCAGGAACTTCCGTTCCCGTCCACTCTAAAGGTGTTCAATCATTTCTGGGCAGCCTGAACTACTATAATAAGTTCATCGATGACCTGCCTGTGGTTGCTGCTGTACTCTACGAGTTGACTGAGGAACAGGTGCGGTCTGGCCGAGACCTGTCCAAGACTAAGGAGGCGTTCGAGATCATGAAGAAGAATTGTGTCTACTCCGCTCTTACGCCATCCTGATCGGACCAAGTCGTTTGCAATAATTGTGCATGCCAACCCCTGGGCAGTGTCAGCTGTTCTAGGTCAGGAACATGATGGTGTGATTCAGCCTGTGCGATTTACGGGAAGATTCTTGAATGGGCACGAAGTCAAGTACCACGTTGAAGAGAAATAAGTTGTCGCCCTGCTCCGGGTACTCAGTGTTTCAGGCCCTTGATCGCGAACTGTCACTTGGTGGTGTATACCAGGTACAGTGTTCTGAGCTGGTTACTCAGGTCAAAATCTCTGGACGGTCGATGTCTACAGTGGGCAGCGATGTTATCACCCTGGTCCATGGAAGTGTACAAGGTTGATCGGGACCAGGACGGGCTCGCAGCTATCCTGGGTGCAGGAATCACTCCAAGGGAACACCTGGACCAGGTTGCGGAATCTCTGATCCCTGCCAAGGGTGAGTCAGGCCACCTCCTCCGATTAGTTTGGAAATGCTGGAGGCCGACTACGAAGGTTTTGTCATGAGTTTTGATGGTGCAGCCAAGACCTCGACACGTCAAGGAGTTGTGGCTGTATATTGTGGAAGATACCTGGATGGGAAGTTCTAAAGGCGAAAGCATATTTCCTTGAAGATGCGACCGTAAATGATGCTGAATATCAGGGAATGTTCAAGGGGATGGAGTTAGCCATGGAACATGACATCCAGGAACTGGTCGTAGTTGGAGATTCACGAATCGCCATCCAACAGGTTCAAGGTTTCATCAACTGCAATCAACCCAACTTGCAACGTAGACTGGCTGAGGTCGAAGCATTGAAACCCAGGTTCAAGTCGCTCAGGTTGGTACATGTGAAGCGGACTATAATCAGGCCGCAGATTACCTGACGTCTAAGACACTTGTTCTGGGAAAATCTTGGGAGGTCGAAGATGATGACGAGAAAACCACCTGAAACATGTGTCCAGGGTCGAAGAGAAGCTTATCAAACCCAAGGTAGAAGCTGAAGAACACAAGACATCAGAGACAGTACCAGTGGATGATGCTGACAGTATGGTCCAAGGCACCAAAGTTATGGCCGCGATTACGCGAAGTCAGTCCAGGGACAGTATAGCTCAATGACAGTCTGATAACCCGATTACAATCCAGGATGAACGTTGGCGACGTGTCAAAGCACATCAAGATGCTGACGCTCGAATGATTGAGATCAAGCAGTACCTCAGAGGTGACTTTGGGGAATTCTCGCGAGTCCAACTCAAAAGATTGCCAAGATCGCTGATCGAATGGTTTTGGATTCCCGTGATGTATTGTACTACCTGAACCAGTTGACTGCTAACCGACCCAGGAACAGTAACACTGAACCAAGGTTGGTGATACCTGGAACACTGCGTGCAGATATATCTTGCACTACGTACATGAAGACTTTCAGGGCGGACACCAAGGCATTACCAGAACATATGAACGACAGCGTCGTGAATACTACTGGCCTGAAATGTACGCGGACGTGGAAAAATCGTCAAAGAATGTGTTAATTGTGCGTCCACCAATGGGCGACCGCCAAACTCAGGACCATCTCCTGGTAACATTGAACCAAGACGCCCGTTCGAGGTGGTGTCTATGGATTTTGTCACCCACATGCCTAAGTCCGAACGGGGTAATACTTTTTATTACTGTTCCAGGACATGTTTTCATGATATGTGATGTGCAAACCCATGAGTTCCACAACCGCCCAGGATGTAGCCGAGGCTTACGAAGAATGCGTCTTCAGGCACTTTGGAGCAAGTTCTATGATCAGGCACGATCAAGATCCCAGGTTAATGAGCGAAGTTTTTACCAGGTCCAGGGAAATCTTGGGCAGTAAGCAGCGAGCGACCCTAGCGTACCGCCCTCAGGCGAATGGCCAACAGGAGCGATCGGTGCAGACAGTCATGAGGAGTGTCCGAGCTTATGTAGCTGAACCAGATCAGACTGATTGAGACGCCCACGCAGAGCGACTGATGTTCGCCTTGAACACTTCTTACGATGCGACCAGGATGGATACCCCATTTTACCTGGTACATGGCTGGGATGCTTGTGGTACAGTATCGGCTATGCTTGGGCCGCGTCCATCTAGTGTTCCAGAGAGGACCGCGTTGAATGGCGACGTAAGTTCCAGAGAGACTATGGTTATGCACTTGCGTGTGCAAAGGATCTCCAGGAACAGGCTAAGCGTACCAGGTCTGAGGAACAGACCAGGAAGTGGCGAGAATTATCGAATCGGATTAAATCTGGATTTGAGGCAGGCGATGCGGTATGGCTTTATATCCCTACGGTTCAAACTGGATTAAGCCGCAAGCTCGCACACCTCTGGCATGGCCCATTTAGGATTGAAGAGGTGCAAAATAATTTCAGGGTGAAACTCAAGATCGAGGACACTGGCTACCGCGTGAACCCATGGGTTCATGTTAGCCGACTGAAGCCGAGGGCACTCTTCCCAGAACGACCAATGAACCAGGTGGAAATGAACGAGGATGATGATTTCGACACCGCATTATAACCTGAGGATAGCTGGGAGCCAGACAACCAGAACAGTGAGTACGAGGTTGAAAAGATCCTAGATCTAAGATGGACCAAGAGAACCAGAACCTCGAAGCGTATTCGCGAGTACCTGGTGAAATGGAAAGGTTATCAGGATCCAGAATGGTTACCAATGACACAGCTTAATTGTGGGGCTCTCCTGTACGACTTTAACAAGGGTGCCAGAGCGAGAGCCAGGTTCCGGGCTATCCAAGCAGGCGACGATCATCCTGGTAATTAATGTTCAAGGACAGTGTACTTGGAACATGTGACCGTCGACAGTGTGAACCATGAACAGTGAAGTGTGTGAAGATATTATTGATGAACCCCAGTTACTAAAAATGGAAAGGGAATGCGGGTGTCTTAGGGAAATGGTGCTCAAGATGCCTGTCCCGGGCCCTTAAAAGCCTGGAGTGGAAGTACCAGGGTAAAAGAAGTTACCCATGGTCCTAATACGCATGACCTGAACCATTAAGTGACAATGATGAACCTAAAACATGAGACCCAGAGACATAGTGATTCGAAAAAGGTAAAGCTGTTATTCCTGGGACTTATGTAAGTACGACTACGCGATGACATGCAGAACATCAAAGTTAGTGGCCCAGGTCATAACGTGTTCCAGGATCAGAGATCCAGGTGCGTGATTGATTCTTGGCGCGAACCACATGTGACAACCTGGTACGTTGAAGATCCACAGGCAGATGCGAATACGTCTGCCTCTCGTTTTCGGCAGTCGCCCACTGTGTTCGACTAGGTTCAGCCCAATTTAGAGTTTCAAGTTGAGTCATCAGACTCACGGGCTCCGTCTTGTTTGCCTTGGCGACACGAGGATCCATCCAGATCCAGTAGCAACACTTGTTGGGCAACGTCCAGATACCAGGCTCCTGAAACAGTGTGTCGACGAAACCAGGCACCTGAGACATCACCTTCACCTGAGCCTCGTAATCCTCCTGGAGCAGTGCCCGGCGGCTTCGACGAGCAGTGTGTATCTTCATGGAATCAGGGTCAGTCTTCTTGTCATTGACAATCGATGACCACCCGGTGTTGGACCTCCCAGAACACACGACAATGCTTCTTCATGAACTTGACGTAGTTGTCCAAGGCCTGCTTGACTTGTTTGCTGAGCTTGGTGCGTTCATGGAAATACAACTCCGTGATCCGGCTCTCGAACATAGTGTTCCAGGGAGCGAGTTTTTTAAGGTCCCGATATTTCTGGGCATTCCAACGTGCCTTGAGCGGTTCGGACTTGAACTTGTTCGGCTCATAATCCGGAAATCCAGGGGACTGCAGTGCATGCTTGGACGAAGCACTCGCGAACTGCATCAGAGCACCG
>JAAVTI010000867.1:0-26763 GCA_011947335.1 Phytophthora constricta
CTTCAGCCAATCAGAAGTGACAACACAGCACGCGCTAGCCGCGTGCTTTTGTACCTACTTTTGAAACTAGGCTGAGGCCGATTACATGCACGATAAGAAGCTCCATCCAGTCCGATTCTGTGGACGAGTTCTCAAAGAAAACGAAGTCAACTATCATACGAGATGCTGGCATTGTTACAGTTGCTTATAATATGCTACGCCAGTCTGGCTGGTCAGACTCTCCACGTATACACGAGATTTTCGACGATGTAATGGGTGTTCCAATCGAAGTCACTCTGTGGTCGAGCGGTTAGTTTTACGGTATTCCTATCTCCCTACAACATTAAGGTAAACGAGTCCGGGACCGTGACGCTAAGTTCGCTCAGCTTCTTCAAGCATCTATCACGCCTCACATTGGGCTCGACGAGTCGCTAGCACACATAGCCCCACCATCCAAGAAACAGCTACAGTCCGAATGGACCCAGAGCTTCTATACGCTCATGAGCCACAGGCTTTTGAAGGGCACGTGATGTCATTCGACGGGTCAGCTAAGACCGAAAAGAATGGTGGACATGGGAGTTGTTCGTGGATATTGTGGCGTTTGCCTGCATGGAACATTGAGATCGCTGCGAGTGCGTACCTCTCATCAACTACGATCAACATAGCCGAGGGCGCCGGCATCAACAATGGTGTCCAGGCAGCCCTTAACCATGGGGTGACCGACTTGATTGTCATAGGCGACTCTTGGCTTGCAATCCAGCAATCCATGGGGGCGATCGCTTGTAAGAAGGAGATTTTGCATTTTGAGTTGGCACGCCACAAGACTTTGACTGGGAAACTCCATTCGGTTCGCTATTTGCATGTAGTACGTTACTATAATGCGGCAGCCGACTCCTCGCTACAGAACCCTGGAAAGCCGAGATGGCAGAATAGTTCTCAGCTGAGACCGCAAATCTGAGTTGAAGATAGTGAACCGAATCCCTGAGGTACTGTATGTCGAAGCTGACTCAGCTGCGAAAGCTGAAGCTGAAACTGACTCAGCTGAGAAATTGTAAGACAAAAGCTGACTCAGCAGTGGAAGTGGGAGCCGAAGCCGATATGAACGTGATGACTAGAAAGCAGAAACGCGGAGTTCATTTCGAAGACGAAACTCGTCGTGACTCGGCCGAATCTGACGCACCACCGATTATTGAGTCTGATATGGGAAGCAACGTATATGACTCAACGAGACAAGTTCTACCAGCTCGCCATCACAGGCCGCTTGCTTTGCTTAATCGGACTACAAAATCTTCATGAGGATAAATAGCGAACAGGGTCAGTCCAATGTTACCTGACCAGATTCACCTCATTCAGAACGGTTTGTACCCGGACGTACTATACACGAAACATTGGACTTTTATGAGGCGGCCCAGCGTATGGTGATACAAGATCCGGGGCAAAAAGAGGCGATAGCTATGCTCCTCGACTTCAAAAAGGCTTATGACTCCCTAGACAGAGGATACCTAGTGCGAGTACTCCGTAAGAAGGATTTCGGAGCAATTCGTGCAGGCAATTGTATACCTGCACACGGGCACAACAGTCCGGTTTTGGCCAACGAGCACACCTCAAGAAGAATATTGGTAACTAGCGGGATACGGTAAGGTTGCCCGCTAGCGCCCATGCTGTTTATACTTGCATTGGACCCGCTGTATAGGAAGCTAGACGGGTTTGATGGAGCGAGAGGGGTTATACTGCAGTAGGATGCTGGCGCATTAGAGCTACGAATAGCGGGTTTGCTGACGACACGATAGCATATTTACGGGATCCACGCGATATCCCGCATCTCTTGCAGAACTTGGATAATTTCGGGAAGGCAGCAGGACTCGTCGTCAACACCGTGAAGACGACAGTAGTAGGCCTATTTACGGCGGGTATGAGATCACCGCAGATATTGCCAAAGCCGCTGCAATATCTGCCAATAGATGACACATGCAGATACCTGGGCATACGGGTCGGAACCAAGGTGAAGGCTGCTACGTCATGGAAGCCAAACAACTGGTCACACGCCTCACGCTGGCGTGTCGGAAGACGCTCACAATAGAGCAGCGAAGCAGCATTGCACGAGCAACTGTGATACCAAAGTTGATGTACGTGGCTCGGCATGACTGGCCAGGCATAGCGGAGGTAAAGAAAATGGCAAAACGTATACATAACTATGTGTGGCGCGGCAGGTTTTCGACTGCGGGTGGACACTCGAAAGCATGAGTAGCTAAGGAAGCAGCCACATTGCCACGCAAGGAAGGCGGGTTGGCCATACCTAACCTCCGAACAGAATTACTTCCAATGGCGGCGAAGACGGTAAGCAAGTGGGCCGAGTTGGGAACGAAGCTCGTTCACATCGTCGGTGATGTACTGTTCCATAAAGCCAAGCAAGGGAGGGCTCCCAAAGTGTATATCACTCCGGAGTTCACCCCGGTGGACACCCACCTCATTGAACAGAAGTGCTCCCTGTGAGAGACGGGCAGACATGTTCTGGGGAGGGTCAGCGCGCCACAGCCATCGGGGAGGGACATAACTAAAGGGACAGGTGAGTCCTCGATGACTGTACCACAACAGCTAACTACATGCTGGGCAGACGGGAGACTCATGGTGTCCACCACGGAGGCTACAAGCTGTGACGGTCCAACGGAAACATGCAGGATAGAATGGCTTCCTTACGCAAGTATGGACACACTTATGGTGATGGATGCAACAGGCACATTGATGACGCTCGAAAAGGTATGCGGAGCCAATGAGCGACATAATGTCCTTATTCGAGATGTCGTGACTTGAAATTAACGGACAAAGGCTCAGCGGAGTTCCTTTTTGCGGAGAGTATATCGGACAACCAGCGCAAACGGCGAGCAGAGATACTAGCGACGACGTTGGCGCGGAACTACCCGCAGATTCTTGCGGAAAGGGAGTTTGCAGACGAAGTCAGACTGCAGGCGGTGCCAAACGACCACCCCTGACATTTACGATACATGTGCAGGCTGAAACGATGCTGCATGCTCACGCTTCACAAGGCGGAGCTTTCGAGATACGGGTGGTAGATGGTCACACTGCAATCACACAGACGATAGGCAGCATATTGGCACCGGTGAGCGAGCTCACGTATGTTAACCCCCATCCACTTAGCAGCCGGCTGGTGTGCCTTTGGGCAGGGAGGAGGTGGACAAGACATCGGCGAGAATATAAGGCTCGAATGCTGCAGCAGCACGCAAGAGGGGGGAAAATTTGCGGGCCAGACACGAAAAATGGCGGACACAGAGTTCACTGGCGGCCCAGGGACTGGAAGAGCTAGAGTGGGCGTCCGACCCGCGACCACATCGAGCGATATGCACTCAGGACCCGTTGTTGACGTATATGATGGACCGATTCGACTCGCCGCGTGTCGTCATACCAGCTGATGACGACCTTCGTGCTCGCTTGGTCCACGAACACCACGATGCACCCGTCGGCGGTCATCTCGGCCGCGAGAAGACGTTTGGTGCGCTGTTTTGAGACTTCTACAGGCCTCGCATGTACAAGTGGAAACGGAAATGGGTCCTTTCTCGCGAAATCTTCCAGCGCGTCAAGCCTTCCTCTTCGTCACAGGCTCCGCTGCGTCCGTTGCCCATCGCTACGGAGACGTGGCCAGTTTTGGGTTGCCGCGGGACGACCAGGGGCGCACATCCGTCTGGTCCTCGTTGATCGCTTCAGTTAGATAGTGCATCTTGCTCGGTCGCAACCCAAGTCACAGCGGAAAACACGCACATCTCTTTCTTGATCTTGTATTCCGGCATCATGGCCTGCCGGATTCTATCGTTTCCGACCGTGACCCGTGATTCACGTCCGCGTTCTGGAATCGGAATTTTGAATTGCTTGGTACGCGCCTGTCAATGTCGACGGCGGACCATCCGGAGACGGATGGGCAAACGGAGAGGGTCAATCGTGTGCTTGAGGACGTTCTCCGCAGCTACGCCGCCTCCTTTGCCACATGGAGTGACTTCCTGCCACTCGCTGAGTTCGCAATCAATAACGCCGTTCTACGTGAACAACGCGCGACATCCGCGCGTTCCTGCGGTGCTCGCATTCAGTCCGGCACTTAGGAACGTCGGCTCCACTCTTGGTGGTGGAGGAATCGAAGGAGCGCCGAGTAACTCGGCGCTGGTGTCAGTGAAGATGACCTCCCCGGGGCGCCGGGCACCGAAACCGAATCGGCGGGCACTGTCGGAGGCGCAGCGGACAACGAACGGCGCGCCAAAGCTGCAGTATCTAGCGGCTCGCGCTCGCGTTCTCGCGAGCGCGGCAACGGCGATATCTCAGTGACCTCGGTACTTGAACGTGTTATCGCGCGAGTAGACGGGGGTTGGACCAGCACATCGTCAGCAGCGTCGGGTCGAGATGTCGCAGTACGTGCCAGGTCGCGATCGCGCGAAGGTATATCGGGGGATCCGCCGGGCGGTACGGTTTGAGGCGCCCGCCGTAAACGTCGGGTGTAGGCGCATCGCCGTTGGTACGTCTAGCATGTAGGCATCTCCATGGACTTGCATAGATTTGAACGGGCCAATGAATCTCGGTGCGAGCTTGCGGGACCAGTTGGCTATACTCCCTGAGTTAATGGACCTGAATCCCAAGTGTGATATTGCCCAAGCTGATGTTGGTGTTCCAGGTGTGACAACGCCTCAATGAATCGGAAGCTGCGAAGGATTCTGAAACGTCATCATTCAATATTTCTGGGCGATGACAACGCTGCACCTGCACCTGTTCGTGGTGTTGTTTGCGACCTTGATGTTGGCGACGCAAAACCCGTGGCTCAATGATCCAGGCAGATTGCGCCTCACCTGCTCCAGAAGGTCTATGACCTGCTCAAAAAGCTCCTGCAACATGGACTGATCGAGTTCTCAGATTCGCCTTGGGCGTCTCCGATTGTGATTGTCCTCAAGAAAAATGGTGTGGACATAAGGATGTGTATTGATTATCGCTTGGTGAGCGAGTTTATCAAGTTATCACGCTATCCCCTACCATTGATTGGCGACCTTCTAATTGGATTTGAGGCAGCCATGTGGTTCATGTCTGTGGACATGGCTAGTGGCTTCTGGGCAATCATGATGACAGAACGCGCTAAGTGATTTCAGCTTTCATTTGCCATTTGGACTCAAGAATGCGCCGCTGATCTATCAGTGCGTAATTAATAACTGTCAATGGGGATTCGTTCGGTTGCCTCCAGATGAAGAAGCTCAGGTTGACCATGAGGTCCTTGGGTATCTGGGTCTGGACAACCTGGAACATGATCACCCTGAAACAGTTGAGTCTAAAGTCCCGATCCTGGGAGAGATGATGACAGTGTTCCAGCGTAACATTCCTATGCCTTCCCATGTAGGTCCGGTTTTGGGGCGAAGTTCGTATATTGACGATATCGCACATGGAACAGAAACCTGGGACAGGTTGTGCGAGGACCTGGATGCATTGCTGCTCAGGCTCAGGTACTGGAACATTTCAGTAAGTTTGCCCAAGAGTGAGTTTGGGAAATTGACGATCCCGTACCTCTCACACGAGGTTAGTGCCGAAGGTATTCGTGCTGTGCCCAAGATTGCTAAGGCGGTTCAGGAACTTCCGTTCCCGTCCACTCTAAAAGGTGTTCAATCATTTCTGGGCAGCCTGAACTACTATAATAAGTTCATCGATGACCTGCCTGTGGTTGCTGCTGTACTCTACGAGTTGACTGAGGAACAGGTGCGGTCTGGCCGAGACCTGTCCAAGACTAAGGAGGCGTTCGAGATCATGAAGAAGAAAATTGTGTCTACTCCGCTCTTACGCCATCCTGATCGGACCAAGTCGTTTGCAATAATTGTGCATGCCAACCCCTGGGCAGTGTCAGCTGTTCTAGGTCAGGAACATGATGGTGTGATTCAGCCTGTGCGTTTTACGGGAAGATTCTTGAATGGGCACGAAGTCAAGTACCACGTTGCAGAGAAATAAGTTGTCGCCCTGCTCCGGGTACTCAGTGTTTTCAGGCCCTTGATCGCGAACTGTCACTTGGTGGTGTATACCAGGTACAGTGTTCTGAGCTGGTTACTCAGGTCAAAATCTCTGGACGGTCGATGTCTACAGTGGGCAGCGATGTTATCACCCTGGTCCATGGAAGTGTACAAGGTTGATCGGGACCAGGACGGGCTCGCAGCTATCCTGGGTGCAGGAATCACTCCAAGGGAACACCTGGACCAGGTTGCGGAATCTCTGATCCCTGTCAAGGGGTGAGTCAGGCCACCTCCTCCGATTAGTTTGGAAATGCTGGAGGCCGACTACGAAGGTTTTGTCATGAGTTTTGATGGTGCAGCCAAGACCTCGACACGTCAAGGGAGTTGTGGCTGTATATTGTGGAAGATACCTGGATGGGAAGTTCTAAAGGCGAAAGCATATTTCCTTGAAGATGCGACCGTAAATGATGCTGAATATCATGGAATGTTCAAGGGGATGGAGTTAGCCATGGAACATGACATCCAGGAACTGGTCGTAGTTGGAGATTCACGAATTGCCATCCAACAGGTTCAAGGTTTCATCAACTGCAATCAACCCAACTTGCAACGTAGACTGGCTGAGGTCGAAGCATTGAAACCCAGGTTCAAGTCGCTCAGGTTGGTACATGTGAAGCGGGACTATAATCAGGCCGCAGATTACCTGACGTCTAAGACACTTGTTCTGGGAAAATCTTGGGAGGTCGAAGATGATGACGAGAAAAACCACCTGAAACATGTGTCCAGGTCGAAGAGAAGCTTATCAAACCCAAGGTAGAAGCTGAAGAACACAAGACATCAGAGACAGTACCAGTGGATGATGCTGACAGTATGGTCCAAGGCACCAAAGTTATGGCCGCGATTACGCGAAGTCAGTCCAGGGACAGTATAGCTCAATGACAGTCTGATAACCCGATTACAATCCAGGATGAACGTTGGCGACGTGTCAAAGCACATCTAGATGCTGACGCTCGAATGATTGAGATCAAGCAGTACCTCAGAGGTGACTTTGGGGAATTCTCGCGAGTCCAACTCAAAAGATTGCCAAGATCGCTGATCGAATGGTTTTGGATTCCCGTGATGTATTGTACTACCTGAACCAGTTGACTGCTAACCGACCCAGGAACAGTAACACTGAACCAAGGTTGGTGATACCTGGAACACTGCGTGCAGATATATCTTGCACTACGTACATGAAGACTTTCAGGGCGGACACCAAGGCATTACCAGAACATATGAACGACAGCGTCGTGAATACTACTGGCCTGAAATGTACGCGGACGTGGAAAAATCGTCAAAGAATGTGTTAATTGTGCGTCCGCCAATGGGCGACCGCCATACTCAGGACCATCTCCTGGTAACATTAACCAAGACGCCCGTTCGAGGTGGTGTCTATGGATTTTGTCACCCACATGCCTAAGTCCGAACGGGGTAATACTTTTTATTACTGTTCCAGGACATGTTTTCATGATATGTGATGTGCAAACCCATGAGTTCCACAACCGCCCAGGATGTAGCCGAGGCTTACGAAGAATGCGTCTTCAAGCACTTTGGAGCAAGTTCTATGATCAGGCACGATCAAGATCCCAGGTTAATGAGCGAAGTTTTTACCAGGTCCAGGGAAATCTTGGGCAGTAAGCAGCGAGCGATCCTAGCGTACCGCCCTCAGGCGAATGGCCAACAGGAGCGATCGGTGCAGACAGACATGAGGAGTGTCCGAGCTTATGTAGCTGAACCAGATCAGACTGATTGGGACGCCCACGCAGAGCGACTGATGTTCGCCTTGAACACTTCTTACGATGCGACCAGGATGGATACCCCATTTTACCTGGTACATGGCTGGGATGCTTGTGGTACAGTATCGGCTATGCTTGGGCCGCGTCCATCTAGTGTTCCAGAGAGGACCGCGTTGAATGGCGACGTAAGTTCCAGAGAGACTATGGTTATGCACTTGCGTGTGCAAAGGATCTCCAGGAACAGGCTAAGCGTACCAGGTCTGAGGAACAGACCAGGAAGTGGCGAGAATTATCGAATCGGATTAAATCTGGATTTGAGGCAGGCGATGCGGTATGGCTTTATATCCCTACGGTTCAAACTGGATTAAGCCGCAAGCTCGCACACCTCTGGCATGGCCCATTTAGGATTGAAGAGGTGCAAAATAATTTCTGGGTGAAACTCAAGATCGAGGACACTGGCTACCGCGTGAACCCATGGGTTCATGTTAGCCGACTGAAGCCGAGGGCACTCTTCCCAGAACGACCAATGAACCAGGTGGAAATGAACGAGGATGATGATTTCGACACCGCATTATAACCTGAGGATAGCTAGGAGCCAGACAACCAGAACAGTGAGTACGAGGTTGAAAAGATCCTAGATCTAAGATGGACCAAGAGAACCAGAACCTCGAAGCGTATTCGCGAGTACCTGGTGAAATGGAAAGGTTATCAGGATCCAGAATGGTTACCAATGGCACAGCTTAATTGTGGGGCTCTCCTGTACGACTTTAACAAGGGTGCCAGAGCGAGAGCCAGGTTCCGGGCTATCCAAGCAGGCGACGATCATCCTGGTAATTAATGTTCAAGGACAGTGTACTTGGAACATGTGACCGTCGACAGTGTGAACCATGAACAGTGAAGTGTGTGAAGATATTATTGATGAACCCCAGTTACTAAAAATGGAAAGGGAATGCGGGTGTCTTAGGGAAATGGTGCTCAAGATGCCTGTCCCGGGCCCTTAAAAGCCCGGAGTGGAAGTACCAGGGTAAAAGAAGTTACCCATGGTCCTAATACGCATGACCTGAACCATTAAGTGACAATGATGAACCTAAAACATGAGACCCAGAGACATAGTGATTCGAAAAAAGGTAAAGCTGTTATTCCTGGGACTTATGTAAGTACGACTACGCGATGACATGCAGAACATCAAAGTTAGTGGCCCAGGTCATAACGTGTTCCAGGATCAGAGATCCAGGTGCGTGATTGGATTCTTGGCGCGAACCACATGTGACAACCTGGTACGTTGAAGATCCACAGGCAGATGCGAATACGTCTGCCTCTCGTTTTCGGCAGTCGCCCACTGTGTTCGACTAGGTTCAGCCCAATTTAGAGTTTCAAGTTGAGTCATCAGACTCACGGGCTCCGTCTTGTTTGCCTTGGCGACACGAGGATCCATCCAGATCCAGTAGCAACACTTGTTGGGCAACGTCCAGATACCAGGCTCCTGAAACAGTGTGTCGACGAAACCAGGCACCTGAGACATCACCTTCACCTGAGCCTCGTAATCATCCTGGAGCAGTGCCCGGCGGCTTCGACGAGCAGTGTTTATCTTCATGGAATCAGGGTCAGTCTTCTTGTCGATGACCACCCGGTGTTGGACCTCCCAGAACACACGACAATGCTTCTTCATGAACTTGACGTAGTTGTCCAAGGCCTGCTTGACTTGTTTGCTGAGCTTGGTGCGTTCATGGAAATACAACTCCGTGATCCGGCTCTCGAACATAGTGTTCCAGGGAGCGAGTTTTTAAGGTCCCGATATTTCTGGGCATTCCAACGTGCCTTGAGCGGTTCGGACTTGAACTTGTTCGGCTCATAATCCGGAAATCCAGGGGACTGCAGTGCATGCTTGGACGAAGCACTCGCGAACTGCATCAGAGCACCGAAGTGACGCCAACTGACAATGCCTCGGGGAGGCACCTCAACCTGCTCCAGTTCCGCGATGGTGAGTTCCTTGTAGGACTTACGAGCCAGCGGCGAGTTGGACCTGAGTTCGGCAGCCTTCGATCGGCTGGGGGTTGTCTTCTGTCGCTTGGGCGCACGCTTGTCCTTCTTGGTCGTCGGGGTCTCAGGCGCTGGACCTGGAACATCTTCATCGTCGTCACTTGAGTTAAGGAGGCGACGCTTGATTGAACTGGGTCTGGGCGAGGTTGCATAGGTATTGCTGCCTTGAGTCACTGAACCAGGGACGTTGGTGTCTGTTACAGGGACCTCTGGAGCGGGGACCTCTGGAACATAATCCGGATCCTAAGCTGTGTTGTCTTCCTCGTCGGATGACTCTTGAACAGGATCAGTAAGAGCTTGACACCCCTGGTCCAGGGCACCCCAATACGACGGCCGAACGAACTGTTCTCTCAAAAATTCCAGTCGAGCTTCAGCGAGCAGATAATACCGCTCTGGGACATACTTGCTCCAGGGTGTCGTGTCGAGTTGGTTCCAAAACATCATGCTCGTGAGCATGTCGACCAGATCCGACTCTACAAACAACCCGTGAGCAGCCTTATTCTCGGTCATCCAAGCGAGAGCCGCCTCTAGTCTCAACCCAGCAAGAAGAGCCTGACGAACATCCCGACGAAGGTCTTGCCAAGCCGCGAACTCCAGGCGCTTACGAGCATCGACCTTGCTGAGCCTGGTTTGATCCCCTGGGAGGCAAACATGTGGAGGCTCCAAGGGAGTGTGAATAATAGGCCGCATTTGTGGGGCGCTTGGCGCGCGAGGAGTACTCTTGCGGTCCTTGGACTTGGAGCTTGCCATGTTCGTGGGCGTCTTGGAACCTGAAACAGTCTCCTTGGTGTCTTGGGTCATGTCAATGACGTCTCCACTTGGGTTACGGGGTGCGCCAGAGTCTTTGTGCTCCTTGTCGTCATCTGGGTGACCTCCTCCCCGAGCTTGCTTGTCTGGATAAGGTCCCGCCTTGTGACGAATGTCCTTCAGATCTTCGACCGTAATGCGAGTGTCCCAGGTGGTCGGAGGCACCGTCCCTGAGACATAGTGTTGAACCAGGTCCCAGATACGTTGCCAATTTGAGACCACCTCGGAGTGCTCCATGAGAAAATCCATGAAAGCCCAAGTGTCGAATATCGGCTGGTTCACGCGAGATTCCAGGACGACACGCTTCACCTGGGCATCTTCGAGTTGACGTTCCAGGTCCTTGATCTTAGTCTTCAGTGACAATACCTATCTCTGATGACTATGAGCAATGGCCCGGAAATCAGTCTCTAGACGACCGCGAGAGCAGCGCGCGCTCCAACGAGCCTGAACCACTTGCCTGAACCAGTAGTCACACATGAAGCGCAACTCGCGCTTAATGTTTTCTTCGGCCTGCTGAGCATCCAGAGCAATCTGGGCCGCTGATGGATCAGGTGTCGCCTGTACCAGGTGCCGCATGCGACGATACTGGCACAACATGCGACGTAAGAACGAAGTCATGTTGAACACCTTCTCGGCAAGACGCTCTGGGGGGTACTGTTTCAGGAGCGCAGCAAATTCACGTCGCACCTGAGTCGTGGATAATAAATGTTCCACGTGACGACCCAAGGCTTCGACCGGGAGTGTTCGGAGGATGTCGTTGCGCACATCTGTCCCCAGAATGGTGAACAAGTCATCGATGTTCTTCGCGGTAAAATTATCAAACGTGATCAAAGTATCCACTCCACCATAGCCATCTTGGAAGCAGGCACCCTCACGCAGCGCCGCAGCAGTAGCTGGTACAGCAGCTGCGAAGGTTTCGCTGCCAGAAGTGTATGCTGGAGGATATGGCCAGCGGGGTGGAAATGTATCATCCCTCACGCTGGCCTGATATTTGAGCCGGGCGCGTACCTGAGACATTAAGTCCGTAGGCAGAGATGCCAGGTCGTGCTCTGTGAGCCACTTCATGCCTGAGAGCAGGGTGCCCAGAGACGTCGTGTTCTGAGGCAGATCCCCTGAAGCATCATTTCCACCTGGAACGTCTGGGCCGCCGTTCTCACCGAGATGATCGCCAGGTTCGTTGGTTGCAGCCACGTCAGCATCAGGCCTGGGGCCCAACTCGCTTACGGGCGCCTTGTATTCCAATGCGCTGGTAGGCGGACCAGAGTCCGGACCACCCTGAGCAGTCGCTTGTAGTTTGCTGGCGCCACCCGTCGCCGGTGCGTCACCCTGATGCAGTCTGCGGAGGGAGGTCTGCGGGAGCGTCGTCCATAGTCGCACGCCCTTGTTCACTTGAATCTGGACTGACGATGATTTGGGAGATTGAGATATGAGTGCGGCGGAGCTGCGGCACAGCCGTGATTCGGTTGAGTCGCCTCGAATGCCGATTGTTCTTCGGAAAGGGCGGTTGACGGGACCCGCCGTGTGCGACAGGGCGCAGAAAAGTGGTGAGCCGTGGGAGCCGACCAGGAACATCTGTGTTCTGTTTGGTTTTGGCTCGGTTTTTGGTTGACCGGTCGGTCACCGAACGTCTGAACAAGATACAGGTAGCTCGACTGGAGGCAAGTTCCTCTCTGACTGTATCTTGGTCAGAGGGGCGGTTGACACGAGGTGATTCGGAGTTTCCCCCGTCCCACCTGGTCGGACATTTTTGGCTTGTGATTGGCCGAGCCAGAAATTTAGTGGGTGTGTACCCATGAATCAGGAAAGAAATGAGAGTGACGGTTCGTGGGGAGTCGCTTTCCCTGGAGCATCCACTACCAGGGTATTGTTCAAGATACCAAAGTCAACTGTACCAGGTCGTTTGTCCCAAGTCAACTGTACCAGGTCATATGTCCCAAGTCAACTGTACCAAGTCGAATATCTCAAGGCAAATGTAGCAAGTCATATGTTCCAAGTCAACTGTATCAGGTCGGATGTTCCACGTCTACTGTACCAAGGACGTCAACTACCAGGAACATGGTCCCTGGGAAGAGTCGCCAGGAATCTTTACATGATTTGCCTGAAGAGGCATGACATCCGAAGAGACGCAAGGTCGCCGATCCCTGGCGAACACGAAATCCAAGGAAGCGCAAGGTTGCTGAGCCTCTGCGTTGGACCCCATACTGAAATCAAGTCAAAGTCAGCGAAGTGTTTGTGTACGCACCACCAGATAGCATAAGTTCATATTCAATCAGAGTCTGTTTTTCCCTCAAGCGCGCAAGTGGCCTGGATAAGTGTGCCTGACCTTAAGAATACGCAGGACACCCAGGTTAATTGCAAGCAGTAAGAGGCACGCCGGCTAAGGACTAGTCGTCGTTAGGGCTCCGCTCTCTCAAGTCCAAATTACGTGGGGACCAGGGGCGGTGTTTCTGGGGTGAGCCACGTATTTCATATCCTAGTTGGCTCACATTGTCTAGACTGGTGTGCCATTTCATATTACAGGTTTTGGGCGACTGTCTGTAGTCGTTGCCCAGGATCATCGCGATCGACGGAC
Organism: Phytophthora constricta; assembly: GCA_011947335.1. Taxonomy (NCBI): domain Eukaryota; phylum Oomycota; class Peronosporomycetes; order Peronosporales; family Peronosporaceae; genus Phytophthora; species Phytophthora constricta. The sequence continues at coordinate 13,152 of JAAVTI010000867.1, forward strand.
TGCTGTGCGAAGGGACTGTACCAGGTTGTGACTCGAAAAGTTCTCCTGCTTCAAAGGGGTGGTGCGCGTATTAAATACGTCTGAGCGCCTAGGGACATTTGCCGAACACCCTAGGACCAAACGCTCAATTGCGCTTGGCACTTTCTGCCCGTGTCTCTGGGTATTGAACAAACAATAAGAGACTTGCATATCGTTTTATTTGATTTTATATTTGGTTGGTGGTTATTACCTTCCCTGACACAGGTAACCCAGGAAAGGGGTGTCAGCACTAACCTCACTCGTATATTTCTCACCGAACTCACCTGGAACAGGTGGGTGGAAGCCGCGAAGGTAAACGAACCTGAAGGGGATTGACTCAAGGAGCACACGCCACCCTGGAACAACTGTTCCAGGGGTACTTCTGAGAGTCAGCGTTTCGCCAGACCAGGCATCGTCCCGCGACTTTGGGCCAGAAGGACACCTGCACTATACAACCTAGGGCGATCAAGGTTTCATCGCCTCGCCTCAGGGGCCTTTAGTCCTCGTTGTCTGCAGGCGTTTTTGACATCTTCAACGCCACCTCTAAGAGCATCTCCACCGCGGCTCTCTAAAGGACGCTCTATCTTTAAAGTAGAGAGGATGCAGTAATTAATTTCTCCACCGCACCACTTTATCTCTATCTCTATTTTTATCTTCTCTCCACTTTGGCGATGACACTTCAAATGAGGTCACTTTTGAAGAGTCGTCTTCATTTTGGCGAGAATCCTGCACCGACCCCTTAAACATGGGGGAGCGAAGAAGGGCAAGAACTTCAGCGCCGATGAGGAGGCCGAGCTTTGCCGCTCGTACTTGCACACCAGCAAGAACCCGTCCAGGGGCACAAGCCAGACGTCAGCGACGTTCTGGACGAGTCTGACATATCACTTCAATACTGCGGCGGGAGACGGAGCCAACATACGACCACATCATTCTCTTGAGTGCAAGTGGAGCATCATTCAGCACGACGTTGCTAAATTTTGTGGTTCTCTTGCTGTAATCAAGGACCTGAACAAGTCAGGGATCAGTGCTGACGATGAGATTCAACGTGCGCTGAAGTATTACAAGGAAACCCACATGACGCGGGGTGTGAATGGCTACAAGTCGTTCAAGTACTTGCACTGTTGGCGAGTGCTTTCTGCTGAGCCAAAGTGGCAATCTTTTCGACCTGTCCATAAGTTTGATGCGGACGTATCTACTGCTGGTGTGGACAATACAAAACCCGCTGCAAATCAACGACCTCAAGGAAACAAGGCGGCTAAACAGGCAGTGGAAACGCAGCAGAGCAACAAGCGGCTGGCCTCTGCTACACTGCGGATGGCTGCTGCCGGCGAGAAGCGAGTGCCTACCATGGAAGATGCCAACACTTTATTGTTGTTTACTGTCCCTCTTGACAGTTTGGAGCCTGATGCTCTCGAATACGTTCAACTACGCCGTGTGGCTGTTCTGGAAGCTGCTCGTTGTGGCCAAGGGTATGCAGGAACCGCCGAGGTTGCTCAGGCTAGTGGCAGCAGTCAATCTAGCGTCGATGACGACGACGACGACGCCAGCGACGACTAGTTCGAGTAGTCTTCTTCGCCACAAGTTTTCCATCAATGCTTCCTGTAGTGCTGAGTGCTTGGCGGGGTCTTGAACCGTGGCCATGGACATCAACAAAGAATCAAACGTGAGCTCCTCGCGGGCTGCTGAGTGTACTGTTTCTTCTTCATCGTCCTCGCTGTCAGATTCACTATCAGCCTCATTGCGGTACTCCATCATCATGTTATGCATGATTACACAGGCCTTCCAAACGAGTCTCATCATAGCTTCATCCCACAGTCGCGACGGCTACGATAATATGGATTCGGCAGCGCACGCTCGTCCCTAGCAGACCTCCTCGCACGCCCTTCATCCAAACTTCTACAGACCTGTGCAGACCGCTCCGACACCCCTCCTTCAATTCACCGTTCTTGACCTCCGCATGGTTTGGGCCGATGCCCATGTCCTCCATCCTTGCTCGTTTCTACTGGACCGCTGCGTACCCGAACCAAAAGTGACACTCAAAATCCTCCGCAATCGCCCGATGTCACAAAGTCCGGCCACGCACGCTTCATACTAAAATCAATAGAGTTTGAAGGTCCAATGACCCCGTCGCGTTACGACTGGCCGCTTGGACCGCTCCTTCACAACATGTCCCAGAGTTCAGCCGAAGGTTCCATGGAGTAACGGTTGCCTCCGTTGTCACCGTTCCCCAGACGGTGACCACCGTTACCACTCGGGACATCCTCCCCGACGGAAACTCGACGTCCTCGTCGAGCTGTCCCTTTACGACTTTCTTCCATCCTCTTGCGCAGGGCACGATGTTCTGCTTGTAGCCCACCTATCGTCCTCACAGGAATTCTCGCTGTGTCACCTCCTCCATCCATACGCCAAAACGCTTCACTAAGCCTCTCGGCTTGCTCTTGTTCCTCTAATCCTTGACACCAAGCCACATAACCGTCGCTGGCCATCCTTAGCGGTGTCCGTCCATCCGCCGACGATAACCGTATCTTCTTTTCCAACCGTCCTCCTTTCCGTGAACTTGACTGCGGGAGGTCCGACTCTTCCAAAGGGCCGTCATTTTCACACCGTTCCATGCCGACCGGTGTCTCATCCATGTAGGGCCTCGTCCACTTGCCCCTGTACTTCTTCATGCGGTTCACGTTACCGTCACGAACTTGTCCGGGTGCGTCGGTATGTCAATGCGTTAAGCGTTATCTCCGACCTTTGCGAGGACGCGATAAGGACCATGCCACGAGAAGGCGAGTTTCTTCGTCCTGTTCTCTACTCTCCATGCTCTGAAGAACTGTAGACCCACACCGGGTCTCCGATCTCATACGTCACGGGTACTTGACCGTCCAACCGTACCGCATGACGGTCTTGTGCCTTCACAAGCTGACACTCGACCAGGTGACGCGAATCTCGCAGCGAACGGTACAGTTCTCTTCTGTAGACAGCTACTTCGTTCGATTTCCACTTATCTCCTAGGTTCAGGAGGCCACGTCCAGAGGCAACACCTGGTCTCTTCCGTACAGCGAAAAGAACGGTGAGTCTCCCAAGGCCTCATGGTAAGCGGTTCTGTAGGCAAATAGCACTCTTGGCAAATAAACGTCCCAGTCATTCTGCTCCTCAGCCACGTGCATCCATAGCATACCAATTAGCGTGCCATTGAACCGTTCAACTAGCCCCTGTGTCTGCGGATGATAAGCAGAGCCGAACAGTTTCTTAATCCCCAAGGTTTGGTAGAAAGACTTAGCAATTTCGGACGTGAAATTCGAACCGTTATCGCTTAACAACCGTGAAGGCACACCATGCCGCGAGACCACACCGTTCACCATGACGTCAACGAAAGTGACCGAGTCGATCCGAGCGACCGCAAATGCCTCGGCCCACCGGGTAAAGTAGTCCACAAACACAAGTATGTGCTTGTTGCCACTGTCCGTCTCCGGCAGGGGACCAATAGCATCGACTATCAGCAACGAGAACGGTCCGGTTAAGTTGGCGACGGGCATCCGTTGCATCCGTCCCGCACTCCACGGACGAGAGCCCTTCCCACTGCCACATTTGTCACACTCGCGCAGATATTCGGCGACGTCCTTCCGCCAGCCAGACCAGTAGGCATGACGACTCACCTTATCCAGAGTCTTAGTCAAACCCAGATGGGAAGACAACAAGTCCGAGTGACAGTAGTGTAGAACGGTCTCGATGTACCACCGGAACCGTTAGCGACCGAGCCGGGCCAACCTGCGCGGGTAGATTGACTCGTTTCATGAGCAGACCGTTCTTAACGACGAACTTGGGTGCCATTTTCACCACTTGCGACCGTAAAATAGGATCTAGCGGTAGCGCTCCATCCGTTACAAAACCAAGTAACGCCACAATCCAAGAGACCTTCAACTGTTCTGACTTGAACTGTCCGAAGTCTGGTCCAAAGACGTTTACCGGAGAGACAGGTGTTTCCGAGCTGGACGTAGCACCTTCCTCGTTGTCTATGTCGGCGTCAACTTCATCTTCAATTTCACCATCACCATCACGACCGTCCGAACCGTTAGCTCTTAAGTCTGGCTCCCCAACTGAGTCGAAACCTTCTTCTTGACCGTTATTTTCTAGCTCATTAACCGTTACACCGTCCTCATCCTCAAGTGAACGGTCAGGATTCAACAGTTCCGCCATTGACAGGGCGTTCACTTTCTCTGAAGGCAGTCTAGACAGACCGTCAACGTGCCCCATTGCTGTTCCAGCCTTGTGGTGCACTCTGAACTGTAGACTTGACAACTCCATGGCCCACCGTGCCAGCTTAGCGTTACCGGTATGGTTACCTGGACTGAAAATCCACGTCAACGCTTGATGATCCGTAAAAATGTCAAATTCACGCTTGTCCAAGTAACATCGGAACTTGCGCGTAGCCCACACTACGCCCGCATTCAATCTCCGAGATTCCATCTTGGTTGTTGATCCAGTTATTCTGCGACCCAGTCAGCAGCTTACTCGCGTAGGCCACGACACGGTCACGACCGTTACTCTCCTGCATTAAGCAAGCTCCAACTGCGTACCGAGATGAGCCCACATACAACTTAAACCGTTTCTTCGGATTCGGGTACATGAGAATAGGAGGCTTCACAAGAGCTCGCTTGAGCTGTCGAAAGGCCATTTCAGAGTCCTCATTCCACACGAATGGAGCATCCTTGACCTTTAACCGTTCCAGCGGAGCGGAGATCAGAGCATACCCCGGAATGTACCGTCTAAAGTAGCTAGACAATCCGAGAAAAGAACGGATGTCGTGCACATCCCGCGGCCGCGGTACATTCATGACTGCCTTCACCTTCTCAGGGTTCGGCAGGATCCCGCCAGGGGTCACAATATGCCCCAAGAAAGCCACTTGGTTCCGTCCCCAATGACATTTCTTCATCTTGAGCTTGAATCCAGCCTGCTGAAACCGTGTCAGCACCTGTCGAACCCGCACCAAGTGCGTCGGAAAGTCCTCACTGAAAATTACACAGTCATCCAGATAAACCAGACATATTCGCCACTTCAGATCCACCAGAACGGTTTCCATCAACCGTTCAAATGCCGGCACAGCGTTACAGAGGCCAAAAGGCATGACTAGCCACTCATACAGCCCAAACTTGCTTGTGAAAGCTGTCTTGGCGATGCTGACCTTGTGCATCGGTACGTTCCAATACCCCGAAGCGATATCAATCGTCGAGAACAGTTGTGCACCGCTTAGAACATCCTGGATGTGGTCGATCAGAGGCATCGGGTAACAGTCTTTAACCGTTACAGCGTTCAACTTCCGGTAATCGATACAGAAACGAATCCCGCCGTCCGGCTTCCTTATCATCAGAACAGGACTAGCCCAGGGACTGTTCGACGGGCGAATCAATCCCAAGTACAAATACTGACCGATTTCACCCTCCATTACCTCGCCTTCAGCAAACGACACGCGGTACGGTCGCTGCTTAATCGGAGAATTGTTACCAGTGTCTATTTCGAACTCTAGCAGGTCCGTTCGACCCGGTTTCTTCGATGAATCCACAAACATACTTTGGAAATCGTACAGCACATTTTGAAACAGTGCTCTCTGTTCAGATGACAGCTTTGACTGTGAGAAATCAGCGCTCATACCACCTTCTTTGTCAGGTGGGACATCAGGCTTCGAAGCCTTAACCGTTTCACCGTCGCCTTCCTCCGGAGTATTCGTCCGAGCAACGGACGACACCGTTCCGACCGTGTAATTCGCGGCCGGAACAGTTCGCACATGCAAATCTTCGTTAGCTTCTTTGTCCGAAGACCGTTCAAATTCGAAGGCCGAGTCAGGGATCACCGAAGCAGAGGCGATAACGGTTCCCTTCCTGATCCAGTATTCATCCGTAGAAGCATTGCACACTTCAACTATCACCTGACCGTCATCGACGGTTCCTAACGATCGTGCAACACACAGAGTAGGCGGTAGTCCCAGGGACCCTTCCACCAGGACCGTATCTTTGTCGGCAACATCCCCGGCCACGTTCGCCATCACGAGGGCCTGGCCCTTCGGGGGCAGACGGACGGAGGCGGCCATAGAACCCATAAACGACTCATGCACAACCGTTATTCCCAAAGTCAACACGTCCATCGTGCTCTTCAACGTCATCGTCCGTTCTGCCACGTCAATCACATCTCCAAACGCGCTTAGAGCGTTAACGCCGAGGATGGCATCGATGTGCAGCTTGTCGGCGACGAGCACGCTCATCGTCACTTCAAGTGAGCCGAGACGGATCGGAAGACGAATCCAACCGTGAATCCGTAGCTTGTGTCCAGATGAGCTCCGAACCAAACCTTCGTATGGTTTCAGCGGCTCAACTGACCGTCCCAACCGTTTCAGAACCAACCGATCCACCAAGCTCAGTGTAGCCCCTGTGTCAGCAAGCATTTGAGACGGTAGACAGTCAATGTAACCACCAGACAATGCCTCAAAATTCCCAACAGTACAGACCACACGGCGTCCGCTCTTCACAATTACAGGAACATCGCATTCTTCGTCATCATCATTTCCAATACCAAAACCGTTAGGTAGGTTAACCGTTACGACTTCGACTAGACCGTTACGACGGTTTCGATCAGGAATTGGACGTTCGGGACGTACGATCTCGACGTAGTTCGGGGCGCTCTCATAGCACTCGGGTCGGGAGTCCCTGTCATCTACGGCTTCGGCTAAATCCTTGTACAACGACGTGACGTCGAAGCACAGAGGCAATGCGGCTCGACGACGTCGGCGACGCCTAGCGCTCGTCGTTTGCAACCGTTCCGGCCGATTAAAGAGTGTTCTCCATATACGAGCAGCATTGTCCGCATAGTAACAGTTCACCCAGGTCACAACACGCGTCCACAAATCCGAATGAAGGTTAATTTCTTCAACGACTTGGTCCACGATCTCGAGAAGACGCTCATAATTAATTGGCGGCGTCCCATCTCGCAGAGGGACGGTTTCGACGATTCCTTCTTCCGATGGAGAGCCGTCCTGACCGTTCTCGCCTAGAATTCTCTCTTGTGTCTCTTTCAGGAACCGGTACACAGCTTTCCGCGCTACTAGTCGGACTGTTCTCTGATTAGACTCGGCATGTTCAACCGTTCCAGGGAGCGTTAGCTCCCCGACTGAGGCGGCAACACCGTCTTCTCCGCTCAAGGGCAGCTCGATGTTAGCGCAAACGGTTGCTTCCAAAACGATGGCATCAACGTCATCACTCTCCGTGGCGGCGGCGACGGTCACCATCTGCTCTCGGCCGGTTGACAATCCAAATGTCTCGACCACCACCTCACCGTTACCTTCCATACAGGCGTCTGACACTGAGCTGACGACACTGGCCCTGAAGTCGCGGTTAGCCCTTTTGGCTTCAGGAGACACCTCCAGCGTCTCACTGAACCACCGCTCCCAGTACTCGGGCGAGGCACCCTCCGTCCCCGCATCGCTCGTCCGCTCCAGGACCTACACCGGAATCTTCACGTAACTGGCCATGTTCTCAAGCGACGGTTTCATGACCGTATCTCTGTTCTCCTTTATCCGTTTCTTCAGTTCCAAATCATCGAGCGGATACAACCGGTCCTCCAGTTCTTTTTCGTATTCTTCTTCTTTGACATCGACGTCAACTCCAGCGATAACTGTAGGTTCTTGACCCGCCGGACACGACTCCATAGCGTCGAGCTCTGTATCCGTGAACAACCGTTCGTACGGCGACACTTCACTGTCTCCGTTGATTGTTACGTCCTCCTGAACGGACTCAATCGTTACAGCACTCGAAACACTTTCAGCTACTTTAACAACGTCACCAACTTCTCTCTTGTCGATGATGCACAACTCTTCTTTTTTTGCAGCAAAGTCCGGCTTTCCAACCGTTACGACGCACGGTTCTCCGTTATCCGTTTCCACTAACGGTTCGACTTCGTCCTCCCACGTTACCAGAAAACTGTCTCCAAGTCCTTCGACTGCATTTAGCTCGTCGTAAAAGCCTAGATCTTCTACTTCCCAGCGTGGGCGCCGACCTCCTTTCTTCACGATCCCTGGTCGCACTTTAGCCTCTTTCTTCACACGCTTAGTCACCGGGCGGACCTTGACCGTTCCTCTGCCCGTGACAGCTCTTTCTCCAACCGTCTTGTCAACGACAATTTCTCCTCGACCGTTCTTTCCACAACAGGTCCCTCTCTGACCGTTTCTCCAGCAACTTCATCATAAACTTCGGCTCCAACGACCAACGCGACTTTTTCATATGTGGAATCTTCTTCAGCCACAGCCGCTTTCTCCACTTGACTGACCACATTTCCTGCGGTATCCTCCGTTACTTGTGCGACAACTTCTTCGATGACCTCTTCCTTCTTGACAGACCCACTTTCAACCGTCGTGACCACGACCGGTCTTTCTTTGACCAGGGATGCATAACCGTTCGAATTTCTCTCCGTTCCAGCGCACTCCTTGGCGCCGTAGACCAAATTAACCTCTTCAACGGTAACATTTTCCGCGACTTCTTCCTTCTCTCGTACGACCTCTTCAGCAGTGACCTCCTCCATCACGGAAGTCACCGTTTCTTCTCCATTTCCTTCAATTTCTCCAACTGCTTCCTCAGCAGCACTTTCTTCTCCTTCTTCACCCTCAACCTTCTCGTCCGGAACGGACACGCTCCCCACCTGCTCGTGCACAACAACCGTTCGGACGTTCAATCCTTCTCTCGACGACACGGCAGTCTCCGCCATCGCCCCACTTTCTACTCTCACCTCCTCAACACGACCGGGGGCGGTTTCTCCAACCATTCTTCCGTCCACCCGACCGTTCTCCGAGCCATTTCCTTGACAAGGAAAGGAGTGACTCCTTTTCCCCTCTTCCATGCCCTCTTCATTGACGAGGAGCTGCCTGAGTCTGCGAAGCGGCCGCACCCCTAACTTGGAGGCGCAAAGCTCGCATATCTTCCAGCGCAGAGACAATTTGTTACCGTATGACCAGGTTCTTTACAGAAGTAACAGTTTCCTCGCTGTCCACTAGCGGGCGAGTACACAACTGTCCGTCCGTCCCCTGTGGAAGAACTGTCACACTCAACTCCGATATGACCGAATTGATCACAGAATCGGCACTTCATCTTTTGACGTCTACACGTAGCACGTCCATGACCCTTGTAGTTGCATCGACCACACACTGGGGCGCCATCCTGCGTCCGGCTGTCATCATCCATCCGTATCCCACGGAACGGTTGAGTAACCCCTTGACGACCGTTACTAGGCGTCGCGGTGGACATTGTCGCAGGCATCGCAGCTACCATCGGCCCCCTGTTCCTTGGCGAACGAGGCGCTTGCCAACTCTTCTGCATCATTTGCTCCTGCCACTGCTGTTGCTGCTCCATGACGACGTTAACTGCTGCGTGAGAGCTTCCACAGACGACGAGGACGGTTTAACCGTTTTCTTCTCCGAACTAGTCCCCGCGAACTCGTCATCCTCTTCAATAGGACGATGCATGTCCTTGAACATGAGCCACTCGCACGCTTCCGGGATGTCAGAAGCGGGGCTAGCGTCAAGTATGTCCAGCATACGCTTGTTCCTCAAGCCACGACGGAACAGTTGGGACCTCATCTGCGGGTTGGGATAGTCCAATGACTCACACAGATCCGTTACCCGGCCACCCCATTCTTCCACAGACTCTTCGCGCTCACGTTTCGTCGTCTCCAACAGTTCCCACAGCTCATCAGCCGTCCGACTTAGAAACTGGTTATGGAAACGGACTTTTAACGTAGCAAACGTCTTGATGCTAGAGTTATTCCACCACCGTTCTGCTTCACGACCCTTCAATTTTTGACGGAACACTAACAACCGTGACTGATCCGGCAATCCGTCCGTGTGTGCTTGGAACATGTCCCAGAAGTCTCGAGCCTTTTCCACGGTAGCGGTATCCGAGTAGAACGTCGGGAGCACCTTTACAGCGTTGGAAACCAGCGTCGAAAGACCGTACGCATTCATGGGTCCTCTCGCCATGCCACGACCACTAACCGTCCGGTTCTGGAACGGAACGGTTCCGCGACTAACGCCACTACGAGATAACGGTGCTCCTTGACTCACCGTTCGCACTGACCTCATCTGAGCAGGCATATGCGAAGTTGGCTGCACACCCTCTCCAGTAGCACGTCCAGTAGCAGGCCAGTTCCGTGCCGGAACCGTTGACCCAGGTGCAACTCCGCTACCGACAGTCATTCTGGCGTTGGAATACCCGACGGGCGGCATCATCTTCACAGGGGGAGCGGCTTCTTCAGACCGTCTCCAGCTGCAGCCGCACCGCTTACATAGCCTCCACTCGTATCGTGCTGGGCACTCCAACTCCAGCCGAACGCAGGTCTATCCGTTCTGCGGACCTCCGGACCAGTGTACCTCGAAATAAAACCACTTGGGCTGCGCGCCGGCGGTTCCCCACGACCTCCATGCTGGTTGCGTACTCATCCTCGTACTGGCCTTGATACAAATCTTCGAATCTGCCGTAGTAGTAACCGTACTCAGGCGGGGCGGTCGGGCCAAGTAATGGTCCTGACTGTTCCACTGGACGGTTGGACGGTAGCCCGGTCTCGTTCTTCACAGCGTCTTCCTCCTGGACTCCAGCGCACCGTCTCTGTCTTGACAGCAACCTTCTCTTCTTCTTCGTCTCGTTCACTACCTTCTTCCCGGAGCTCTCGCATCACCTCCTAGATCGATGCGCCCCGTTGGGCTGCTCTTCTCGCACGTCCAAACGCTCCAAATCACCCGCAGCCGGTGTCGAAGGGTTTGGCTGCGTCGTCTTACCGAGCAGCTCTTGTTCCCGCGCGATCCGCATCTACTCCGCCAGCTCCTGCGGTCTCGCTTCTTCCGTCAGCGTAACTGCGACTCCTTGGTCCCCTTCATCTCCTTGTCCTTGCCTGATGGAACGGTGTCCCATATCTCCCGCGTCGCCCCCATCCCCGGACGACGTATCACTCCCCTCCGTCATCTTGCTTGCACTATCACCAATTGCGACTGTTCCTTCCCCACGGTCTTGCTCTCAGACCGCTCTCCAACTAGCCCAGCTGGACACGACCTTATCTCTTTCCCGCCCTATAAACTTGCACCGGGTGCACTTGACCACAGGCGACGAGACAACACCGTTCCAGGAACGGACACGCTTGACCGAGCTCCGACAGACGCGCACTTCTTCAGCGCAGACTCTTCATCAACACACACTTCACGCAGTACTAACCGTACCCTGCTTCTCCACCACGTGTCGCGAGTCGTCCCGGAATGGGACGGTTAGACTATGTTTAGAAATGTGTGCCTTGAAGAACGGTAACGGTAACCAAGATAGATAATGCAAAAACAAAACTAACTGGTTATGGTTTCCGGGGTAAATTCACGACTGACATGACTGACCTAACGAATTCCGCAGCGCACGCTCGTCCCTAACAGACCTCCTCGCACGCCCTTCATCCAAACTTCTACAGACCTGTGCAGACCGCTCCGACACCCCTCCTTCAATTCACCGTTCTTGACCTCCGCATGGTTTGGGCCGATGCCCATGTCCTCCATCCTTGCTCGTTTCTACTGGACCGCTGCGTACCCGAACCAAAAGTGACACTCAAAATCCTCCGCAATCGCCCGATGTCACAAAGTCCGGCCACGCACGCTTCATACTAAAATCAATAGAGTTTGAGGTCCAATGACCCTGTCGCGTTACGACTTGTCGCTTGGACCGCTCCTTCACAACATGTCCCAGAGTTCGGCCGACGGTTCCGTGGAGTAACGGTTGCCTCCGTTGTCACCGTCCCCCAGACGGTGACCACCGTTACCACTCGGGACATCTGCCAAGCCGAGAATGGTCATCCCGACACTGTTGGCCCGATCAACGGCGTAGTCCGCTTTCATCATGGTCAAAGATGTAACCCTTCACTCACGAGCACTCGTAGTCACTAGCTGTCCCACCGTTTCTTCGGAACGGGGACACGCTAGTTGTAGTCACTATCCATCAACCGTACCCTCCTTTCCCGGAGAGTTATCGGGGCCATTCCAGCCACCACTTCTCAACGGTAGGTAGATCGGATCCTTTCGATCGCAAAACAGTTGCTCACTCTGCATTTTGCAATCCCGACAACAGCCACTCCGCCATCATGTCCAAGCAATCAAGCTCCGACAAGGCCATGTTCCGTCGCTTCAAGCGTCTCCTTAAGGGAAAGTCGAAGCAGCCAGCCACCACGGCTTCCCACGGCGACCAAGATGCTCAAGTCGCGTTATGGGCGCAGATGCGCGAAGCCCTCTCCGTCAACATGGGCTCCGTCGGGCTAGAGGTCCTGGACGACATGGTCGAGGCCGCCATCGACGAGCAAGACGTCGCGAACGCTTTCAGCCGACCGGTCCACCTCCTTCCGTCCCCCGATCGTCAACAAGCGTGCCTGAATGCTGCGGACCATCCTCGGTTCCTGTTCCCCAAGAAGAACAAGCGTTCCAGCCCGCCAGGTCAGTCGGACGCGACACGGCCGCCAAAGAAACAACGGGCGCACTCGGGACGCGCCACCTCCAATTCTGACGTCGCGGTGTTCGGGTTCGAGCTGCTCCCCGCATACCACCACGCGTCCGCAAGGACTTTATCATGAGGTGCCGCGGTCCGATGCGTTCCCGTTCCAAGTGGCGTATTCGTGGCGTGGAGTCACGCTTTGGTACAACCCTGTGGCGTATCCCGACATCCACCGTGCACACTGGCGGTTCTGGAACGGCCATCGCCGTGCCTTCTGGAAGTAGGCGATGCACGTGCCTCTCAGCTCCGTCGCAGCACAGAACGCCTGTCGCAAACGCAAGATGAACGCCAACCGTGCTCATCTGGCGTTCCTCAGTCTCTGAATAGAGACGTCGGGCTGATATGCGTTCCTCCTACGCCTGGAGACGAACTCGCACGGTTTGCTGATGTGGCTCGGCGGTCAACCCGGCAAGCACAGCGCTGGGGCCAAGTGAAACAGGGCGAGAGCTACGGAGAACGGAGTCACTGATACCTTCAGTGACCCAAAACGTGGAACAGCAGAAGTCTATTTCTGCTGTTGCTCCTTCTCCATGTAGTCGACCACGACTACATCGTCTTCGCTTGGCGGCAATGACCGAAGCATTGCTGCCACAGTGGATTCGTCTACGACTCGCGAGAGTCGTAGCAACGCCTTCCACTGCTGATCACTCAGGTGGGGCAATCCTCTCTCGTAATACGAGAGTGGATGTTCGGAGCTCCGTCAGACGGGGCACCGCCTGACGAAGGGTTTTCGTCTCCATAGTCAAATTCCATTTGGCTATTCTCTGTAGGCGTTCAACGGACTACTAAGTGCTACCAGGTGAAACAGGGCGAGTTACGCTCTGTTTCTTAGCTTACATAGTATGCGCGTAGTGAAGAAGCGTAGACTTAAAGTTTGTATGTAAGATAGAAATACGCGGGCTCGCGTATTTCTAAAAGCAAACACTTAGGACTTTAGATCAAAATTAGAAAACTGAATTGAATGGCAGCCCGCCGCGTGGCGGGCTGGCCTTATCTTTACGCTAAAACCTCTTAAGAATATCTATTTGCAAAGGTGAGAGCATGGTTTGCTCACG
>JAAVTI010000868.1:0-54682 GCA_011947335.1 Phytophthora constricta
CGACCCAAGGCTTCGACCGGGAGTGTTCGGAGGATGTCGTTGCGCACATCTGTCCCCAGAATGGTGAACAAGTCATCGATGTTCTTCGCGGTAAAATTATCAAACGTGATCAAAGTATCCACTCCACCATAGCCATCTTGGAAGCAGGCACCCTCACGCAGCGCCGCAGCAGTAGCTGGTACAGCAGCTGCGAAGGTTTCGCTGCCAGAAGTGTATGCTGGAGGATATGGCCAGCGGGTGGAAATGTATCATCCCTCACGCTGGCCTGATATTTGAGCCGGGCGCGTACCTGAGACATTAAGTCCGTAGGCAGAGATGCCAGGTCGTGCTCTGTGAGCCACTTCATGCCTGAGAGCAGGGTGCCCAGAGACGTCGTGTTCTGAGGCAGATCCCTGAAGCATCATTTCCACCTGGAACGTCTGGGCCGCCGTTCTCACCGAGATGATCGCCAGGTTCGTTGGTTGCAGCCACGTCAGCATCAGGCCTGGGGCCCAACTCGCTTACGGGCGCCTTGTATTCCAATGCGCTGGTAGGCGGACCAGAGTCCGGACCACCCTGAGCAGTCGCTTGTAGTTTGCTGGCGCCACCCGTCGCCGGTGCGTCACCCTGATGCAGTCTGCGGAGGGAGGTCTGCGGGAGCGTCGTCCATAGTCGCACGCCCTTGTTCACTTGAATCTGGACTGACGATGATTTGGGAGATTGAGATATGAGTGCGGCGGAGCTGCGGCACAGCCGTGATTCGGTTGAGTCGCCTCGAATGCCGATTGTTCTTCGGAAAGGGCGGTTGACGGGACCCGCCGTGTGCGACAGGGCGCAGAAAAGTGGTGAGCCGTGGGAGCCGACCAGGAACATCTGTGTTCTGTTTGGTTTTGGCTCGGTTTTTTGGTTGACCGGTCGGTCACCGAACGTCTGAACAAGATACAGGTAGCTCGACTGGAGGCAAGTTCCTCTCTGACTGTATCTTGGTCAGAGGGGCGGTTGACACGAGGTGATTCGGAGTTTCCCCCGTCCCACCTGGTCGGACATTTTTGGCTTGTGATTGGCCGAGCCAGAAATTTAGTGGGTGTGTACCCATGAATCAGGAAAGAAATGAGAGTGACGGTTCGTGGGGACTCGCTTTCCCTGGAGCATCCACTACCAGGGTATTGTTCAAGATACCAAAGTCAACTGTACCAGGTCGTTTGTCCCAAGTCAACTTTACCAGGTCATATGTCCCATGTCAACTGTACCAAGTCGAATATCTCAAGGCAAATGTAGCAAGTCATATGTTCCAAGTCAACTGTATCAGGTCGGATGTTCCACGTCTACTGTACCAAGGACGTCAGGAACACCGCCAGGAATCTTTACATGATTTGCCTGAAGAGGCATGACATCCGAAGAGACGCAAGGTCGCCGATCCCTGGCGAACACGAAATCCAAGGAAGCGCAAGGTTGCTGAGCCTCTGCGTTGGACCCCATACTGAAATCAAGTCAAAGTCAGCGAAGTGTTTGTGTACGCACCACCAGATAGCATAAGTTCATATTCAATCAGAGTCTGTTTTTCCCTCAAGCGCGCAAGTGGCCTGGATAAGTGTGCCTGACCTTAAGAATACGCAGGACACCCAGGTTAATTGCAAGCAGTAAGAGGCACGCCGGCTAAGGACTAGTCGTCGTTAGGGCTCCGCTCTCTCAAGTCCAAATTACGTGGGGACCAGGGGCGGTGTTTCTGGGGTGAGCCACGTATTTCATATCCTAGTTGGCTCACATTGTCTAGACTGGTGTGCCATTTCATATTACAGGTTTTGGGCGACTGTCTGTAGTCGTTGCCCAGGATCATCGCGATCGACGGACTGCTGTGCGAAGGGACTGTACCAGGTTGTGACTCGAAAAGTTCTCCTGCTTCAAAGGGGTGGTGCGCGTATTAAATACGTCTGAGCGCCTAGGGACATTTGCCGAACACCCTAGGACCAAACGCTCAATTGCGCTTGGCACTTTCTGCCCGTGTCTCTGGGTATTGAACAAACAATAAGAGACTTGCATATCGTTTTATTTGATTTTATATTTGGTTGGTGGTTATTACCTTCCCTGACACAGGTAACCCAGGAAAGGGGTGTCAGCACTAACCTCACTCGTATATTTCTCACCGAACTCACCTGGAACAGGTGGGTGGAAGCCGCGAAGGTAAACGAACCTGAAGGGGATTGACTCAAGGAGCACACGCCACCCTGGAACAACTGTTCCAGGGGTACTTCTGAGAGTCAGCGTTTCGCCAGACCAGGCATCGTCCCGCGACTTTGGGCCAGAAGGACACCTGCACTATACAACCTAGGGCGATCAAGGTTTCATCGCCTCGCCTCAGGGCCTTTAGTCCTCGTTGTCTGCAGGCGTTTTTGACATCTTCAACGCCACCTCTAAGAGCATCTCCACCGCGGCTCTCTAAAGGACGCTCTATCTTTAAAGTAGAGAGGATGCAGTAATTAATTTCTCCACCGCACCACTTTATCTCTATCTCTATTTTTATCTTCTCTCCACTTTGGCGATGACACTTCAAATGAGGTCACTTTTGAAGAGTCGTCTTCATTTTGGCGAGAATCCTGCACCGACCCCTTAAACATGGGGGAGCGAAGAAGGGCAAGAACTTCAGCGCCGATGAGGAGGCCGAGCTTTGCCGCTCGTACTTGCACACCAGCAAGAACCCGTCCAGGGGCACAAGCCAGACGTCAGCGACGTTCTGGACGAGTCTGACATATCACTTCAATACTGCGGCGGGAGACGGAGCCAACATACGACCACATCATTCTCTTGAGTGCAAGTGGAGCATCATTCAGCACGACGTTGCTAAATTTTGTGGTTCTCTTGCTGTAATCAAGGACCTGAACAAGTCAGGGATCAGTGCTGACGATGAGATTCAACGTGCGCTGAAGTATTACAAGGAAACCCACATGACGCGGGGTGTGAATGGCTACAAGTCGTTCAAGTACTTGCACTGTTGGCGAGTGCTTTCTGCTGAGCCAAAGTGGCAATCTTTTCGACCTGTCCATAAGTTTGATGCGGACGTATCTACTGCTGGTGTGGACAATACAAAACCCGCTGCAAATCAACGACCTCAAGGAAACAAGGCGGCTAAACAGGCAGTGGAAACGCAGCAGAGCAACAAGCGGCTGGCCTCTGCTACACTGCGGATGGCTGCTGCCGGCGAGAAGCGAGTGCCTACCATGGAAGATGCCAACACTTTATTGTTGTTTACTGTCCCTCTTGACAGTTTGGAGCCTGATGCTCTCGAATACGTTCAACTACGCCGTGTGGCTGTTCTGGAAGCTGCTCGTTGTGGCCAAGGGTATGCAGGAACCGCCGAGGTTGCTCAGGCTAGTGGCAGCAGTCAATCTAGCGTCGATGACGACGACGACGACGCCAGCGACGACTAGTTCGAGTAGTCTTCTTCGCCACAAGTTTTCCATCAATGCTTCCTGTAGTGCTGAGTGCTTGGCGGGGTCTTGAACCGTGGCCATGGACATCAACAAAGAATCAAACGTGAGCTCCTCGCGGGCTGCTGAGTGTACTGTTTCTTCTTCATCGTCCTCGCTGTCAGATTCACTATCAGCCTCATTGCGGTACTCCATCATCATGTTATGCATGATTACACAGGCCTTCCAAACGAGTCTCATCATAGCTTCATCCCACAGTCGCGACGGCTACGATAATATGGATTCGGCAGCGCACGCTCGTCCCTAGCAGACCTCCTCGCACGCCCTTCATCCAAACTTCTACAGACCTGTGCAGACCGCTCCGACACCCCTCCTTCAATTCACCGTTCTTGACCTCCGCATGGTTTGGGCCGATGCCCATGTCCTCCATCCTTGCTCGTTTCTACTGGACCGCTGCGTACCCGAACCAAAAGTGACACTCAAAATCCTCCGCAATCGCCCGATGTCACAAAGTCCGGCCACGCACGCTTCATACTAAAATCAATAGAGTTTGAAGGTCCAATGACCCCGTCGCGTTACGACTGGCCGCTTGGACCGCTCCTTCACAACATGTCCCAGAGTTCAGCCGAAGGTTCCATGGAGTAACGGTTGCCTCCGTTGTCACCGTTCCCCAGACGGTGACCACCGTTACCACTCGGGACATCCTCCCCGACGGAAACTCGACGTCCTCGTCGAGCTGTCCCTTTACGACTTTCTTCCATCCTCTTGCGCAGGGCACGATGTTCTGCTTGTAGCCCACCTATCGTCCTCACAGGAATTCTCGCTGTGTCACCTCCTCCATCCATACGCCAAAACGCTTCACTAAGCCTCTCGGCTTGCTCTTGTTCCTCTAATCCTTGACACCAAGCCACATAACCGTCGCTGGCCATCCTTAGCGGTGTCCGTCCATCCGCCGACGATAACCGTATCTTCTTTTCCAACCGTCCTCCTTTCCGTGAACTTGACTGCGGGAGGTCCGACTCTTCCAAAGGGCCGTCATTTTCACACCGTTCCATGCCGACCGGTGTCTCATCCATGTAGGGCCTCGTCCACTTGCCCCTGTACTTCTTCATGCGGTTCACGTTACCGTCACGAACTTGTCCGGGTGCGTCGGTATGTCAATGCGTTAAGCGTTATCTCCGACCTTTGCGAGGACGCGATAAGGACCATGCCACGAGAAGGCGAGTTTCTTCGTCCTGTTCTCTACTCTCCATGCTCTGAAGAACTGTAGACCCACACCGGGTCTCCGATCTCATACGTCACGGGTACTTGACCGTCCAACCGTACCGCATGACGGTCTTGTGCCTTCACAAGCTGACACTCGACCAGGTGACGCGAATCTCGCAGCGAACGGTACAGTTCTCTTCTGTAGACAGCTACTTCGTTCGATTTCCACTTATCTCCTAGGTTCAGGAGGCCACGTCCAGAGGCAACACCTGGTCTCTTCCGTACAGCGAAAAGAACGGTGAGTCTCCCAAGGCCTCATGGTAAGCGGTTCTGTAGGCAAATAGCACTCTTGGCAAATAAACGTCCCAGTCATTCTGCTCCTCAGCCACGTGCATCCATAGCATACCAATTAGCGTGCCATTGAACCGTTCAACTAGCCCCTGTGTCTGCGGATGATAAGCAGAGCCGAACAGTTTCTTAATCCCCAAGGTTTGGTAGAAAGACTTAGCAATTTCGGACGTGAAATTCGAACCGTTATCGCTTAACAACCGTGAAGGCACACCATGCCGCGAGACCACACCGTTCACCATGACGTCAACGAAAGTGACCGAGTCGATCCGAGCGACCGCAAATGCCTCGGCCCACCGGGTAAAGTAGTCCACAAACACAAGTATGTGCTTGTTGCCACTGTCCGTCTCCGGCAGGGGACCAATAGCATCGACTATCAGCAACGAGAACGGTCCGGTTAAGTTGGCGACGGGCATCCGTTGCATCCGTCCCGCACTCCACGGACGAGAGCCCTTCCCACTGCCACATTTGTCACACTCGCGCAGATATTCGGCGACGTCCTTCCGCCAGCCAGACCAGTAGGCATGACGACTCACCTTATCCAGAGTCTTAGTCAAACCCAGATGGGAAGACAACAAGTCCGAGTGACAGTAGTGTAGAACGGTCTCGATGTACCACCGGAACCGTTAGCGACCGAGCCGGGCCAACCTGCGCGGGTAGATTGACTCGTTTCATGAGCAGACCGTTCTTAACGACGAACTTGGGTGCCATTTTCACCACTTGCGACCGTAAAATAGGATCTAGCGGTAGCGCTCCATCCGTTACAAAACCAAGTAACGCCACAATCCAAGAGACCTTCAACTGTTCTGACTTGAACTGTCCGAAGTCTGGTCCAAAGACGTTTACCGGAGAGACAGGTGTTTCCGAGCTGGACGTAGCACCTTCCTCGTTGTCTATGTCGGCGTCAACTTCATCTTCAATTTCACCATCACCATCACGACCGTCCGAACCGTTAGCTCTTAAGTCTGGCTCCCCAACTGAGTCGAAACCTTCTTCTTGACCGTTATTTTCTAGCTCATTAACCGTTACACCGTCCTCATCCTCAAGTGAACGGTCAGGATTCAACAGTTCCGCCATTGACAGGGCGTTCACTTTCTCTGAAGGCAGTCTAGACAGACCGTCAACGTGCCCCATTGCTGTTCCAGCCTTGTGGTGCACTCTGAACTGTAGACTTGACAACTCCATGGCCCACCGTGCCAGCTTAGCGTTACCGGTATGGTTACCTGGACTGAAAATCCACGTCAACGCTTGATGATCCGTAAAAATGTCAAATTCACGCTTGTCCAAGTAACATCGGAACTTGCGCGTAGCCCACACTACGCCCGCATTCAATCTCCGAGATTCCATCTTGGTTGTTGATCCAGTTATTCTGCGACCCAGTCAGCAGCTTACTCGCGTAGGCCACGACACGGTCACGACCGTTACTCTCCTGCATTAAGCAAGCTCCAACTGCGTACCGAGATGAGCCCACATACAACTTAAACCGTTTCTTCGGATTCGGGTACATGAGAATAGGAGGCTTCACAAGAGCTCGCTTGAGCTGTCGAAAGGCCATTTCAGAGTCCTCATTCCACACGAATGGAGCATCCTTGACCTTTAACCGTTCCAGCGGAGCGGAGATCAGAGCATACCCCGGAATGTACCGTCTAAAGTAGCTAGACAATCCGAGAAAAGAACGGATGTCGTGCACATCCCGCGGCCGCGGTACATTCATGACTGCCTTCACCTTCTCAGGGTTCGGCAGGATCCCGCCAGGGGTCACAATATGCCCCAAGAAAGCCACTTGGTTCCGTCCCCAATGACATTTCTTCATCTTGAGCTTGAATCCAGCCTGCTGAAACCGTGTCAGCACCTGTCGAACCCGCACCAAGTGCGTCGGAAAGTCCTCACTGAAAATTACACAGTCATCCAGATAAACCAGACATATTCGCCACTTCAGATCCACCAGAACGGTTTCCATCAACCGTTCAAATGCCGGCACAGCGTTACAGAGGCCAAAAGGCATGACTAGCCACTCATACAGCCCAAACTTGCTTGTGAAAGCTGTCTTGGCGATGCTGACCTTGTGCATCGGTACGTTCCAATACCCCGAAGCGATATCAATCGTCGAGAACAGTTGTGCACCGCTTAGAACATCCTGGATGTGGTCGATCAGAGGCATCGGGTAACAGTCTTTAACCGTTACAGCGTTCAACTTCCGGTAATCGATACAGAAACGAATCCCGCCGTCCGGCTTCCTTATCATCAGAACAGGACTAGCCCAGGGACTGTTCGACGGGCGAATCAATCCCAAGTACAAATACTGACCGATTTCACCCTCCATTACCTCGCCTTCAGCAAACGACACGCGGTACGGTCGCTGCTTAATCGGAGAATTGTTACCAGTGTCTATTTCGAACTCTAGCAGGTCCGTTCGACCCGGTTTCTTCGATGAATCCACAAACATACTTTGGAAATCGTACAGCACATTTTGAAACAGTGCTCTCTGTTCAGATGACAGCTTTGACTGTGAGAAATCAGCGCTCATACCACCTTCTTTGTCAGGTGGGACATCAGGCTTCGAAGCCTTAACCGTTTCACCGTCGCCTTCCTCCGGAGTATTCGTCCGAGCAACGGACGACACCGTTCCGACCGTGTAATTCGCGGCCGGAACAGTTCGCATATGCAAATCTTCGTTAGCTTCTTTGTCCGAAGACCGTTCAAATTCGAAGGCCGAGTCAGGGATCACCGAAGCAGAGGCGATAACGGTTCCCTTCCTGATCCAGTATTCATCCGTAGAAGCATTGCACACTTCAACTATCACCTGACCGTCATCGACGGTTCCTAACGATCGTGCAACACACAGAGTAGGCGGTAGTCCCAGGGACCCTTCCACCAGGACCGTATCTTTGTCGGCAACATCCCCGGCCACGTTCGCCATCACGAGGGCCTGGCCCTTCGGGGGCAGACGGACGGAGGCGGCCATAGAACCCATAAACGACTCATGCACAACCGTTATTCCCAAAGTCAACACGTCCATCGTGCTCTTCAACGTCATCGTCCGTTCTGCCACGTCAATCACATCTCCAAACGCGCTTAGAGCGTTAACGCCGAGGATGGCATCGATGTGCAGCTTGTCGGCGACGAGCACGCTCATCGTCACTTCAAGTGAGCCGAGACGGATCGGAAGACGAATCCAACCGTGAATCCGTAGCTTGTGTCCAGATGAGCTCCGAACCAAACCTTCGTATGGTTTCAGCGGCTCAACTGACCGTCCCAACCGTTTCAGAACCAACCGATCCACCAAGCTCAGTGTAGCCCCTGTGTCAGCAAGCATTTGAGACGGTAGACAGTCAATGTAACCACCAGACAATGCCTCAAAATTCCCAACAGTACAGACCACACGGCGTCCGCTCTTCACAATTACAGGAACATCGCATTCTTCGTCATCATCATTTCCAATACCAAAACCGTTAGGTAGGTTAACCGTTACGACTTCGACTAGACCGTTACGACGGTTTCGATCAGGAATTGGACGTTCGGGACGTACGATCTCGACGTAGTTCGGGGCGCTCTCATAGCACTCGGGTCGGGAGTCCCTGTCATCTACGGCTTCGGCTAAATCCTTGTACAACGACGTGACGTCGAAGCACAGAGGCAATGCGGCTCGACGACGTCGGCGACGCCTAGCGCTCGTCGTTTGCAACCGTTCCGGCCGATTAAAGAGTGTTCTCCATATACGAGCAGCATTGTCCGCATAGTAACAGTTCACCCAGGTCACAACACGCGTCCACAAATCCGAATGAAGGTTAATTTCTTCAACGACTTGGTCCACGATCTCGAGAAGACGCTCATAATTAATTGGCGGCGTCCCATCTCGCAGAGGGACGGTTTCGACGATTCCTTCTTCCGATGGAGAGCCGTCCTGACCGTTCTCGCCTAGAATTCTCTCTTGTGTCTCTTTCAGGAACCGGTACACAGCTTTCCGCGCTACTAGTCGGACTGTTCTCTGATTAGACTCGGCATGTTCAACCGTTCCAGGGAGCGTTAGCTCCCCGACTGAGGCGGCAACACCGTCTTCTCCGCTCAAGGGCAGCTCGATGTTAGCGCAAACGGTTGCTTCCAAAACGATGGCATCAACGTCATCACTCTCCGTGGCGGCGGCGACGGTCACCATCTGCTCTCGGCCGGTTGACAATCCAAATGTCTCGACCACCACCTCACCGTTACCTTCCATACAGGCGTCTGACACTGAGCTGACGACACTGGCCCTGAAGTCGCGGTTAGCCCTTTTGGCTTCAGGAGACACCTCCAGCGTCTCACTGAACCACCGCTCCCAGTACTCGGGCGAGGCACCCTCCGTCCCCGCATCGCTCGTCCGCTCCAGGACCTACACCGGAATCTTCACGTAACTGGCCATGTTCTCAAGCGACGGTTTCATGACCGTATCTCTGTTCTCCTTTATCCGTTTCTTCAGTTCCAAATCATCGAGCGGATACAACC
This sequence comes from Phytophthora constricta, assembly GCA_011947335.1. Classification (NCBI taxonomy): domain Eukaryota; phylum Oomycota; class Peronosporomycetes; order Peronosporales; family Peronosporaceae; genus Phytophthora; species Phytophthora constricta. The sequence goes on from JAAVTI010000868.1 coordinate 9,441, forward strand.
GGTCCTCCAGTTCTTTTTCGTATTCTTCTTCTTTGACATCGACGTCAACTCCAGCGATAACTGTAGGTTCTTGACCCGCCGGACACGACTCCATAGCGTCGAGCTCTGTATCCGTGAACAACCGTTCGTACGGCGACACTTCACTGTCTCCGTTGATTGTTACGTCCTCCTGAACGGACTCAATCGTTACAGCACTCGAAACACTTTCAGCTACTTTAACAACGTCACCAACTTCTCTCTTGTCGATGATGCACAACTCTTCTTTTTTGCAGCAAAGTCCGGCTTTCCAACCGTTACGACGCACGGTTCTCCGTTATCCGTTTCCACTAACGGTTCGACTTCGTCCTCCCACGTTACCAGAAAACTGTCTCCAAGTCCTTCGACTGCATTTAGCTCGTCGTAAAAGCCTAGATCTTCTACTTCCCAGCGTGGGCGCCGACCTCCTTTCTTCAGGATCCCTGGTCGCACTTTAGCCTCTTTCTTCACACGCTTAGTCACCGGGCGGACCTTGACCGTTCCTCTGCCCGTGACAGCTCTTTCTCCAACCGTCTTGTCAACGACAATTTCTTCCTCGACCGTTCTTTCCACAACAGGTCCCTCTCTGACCGTTTCTCCAGCAACTTCATCATAAACTTCGGCTCCAACGACCAACGCGACTTTTTCATATGTGGAATCTTCTTCAGCCACAGCCGCTTTCTCCACTTGACTGACCACATTTCCTGCGGTATCCTCCGTTACTTGTGCGACAACTTCTTCGATGACCTCTTCCTTCTTGACAGACCCACTTTCAACCGTCGTGACCACGACCGGTCTTTCTTTGACCAGGGATGCATAACCGTTCGAATTTCTCTCCGTTCCAGCGCACTCCTTGGCGCCGTAGACCAAATTAACCTCTTCAACGGTAACATTTTCCGCGACTTCTTCCTTCTCTCGTACGACCTCTTCAGCAGTGACCTCCTCCATCACGGAAGTCACCGTTTCTTCTCCATTTCCTTCAATTTCTCCAACTGCTTCCTCAGCAGCACTTTCTTCTCCTTCTTCACCCTCAACCTTCTCGTCCGGAACGGACACGCTCCCCACCTGCTCGTGCACAACAACCGTTCGGACGTTCAATCCTTCTCTCGACGACACGGCAGTCTCCGCCATCGCCCCACTTTCTACTCTCACCTCCTCAACACGACCGGGGGCGGTTTCTCCAACCATTCTTCCGTCCACCCGACCGTTCTCCGAGCCATTTCCTTGACAAGGAAAGGAGTGACTCCTTTTCCCCTCTTCCATGCCCTCTTCATTGACGAGGAGCTGCCTGAGTCTGCGAAGCGGCCGCACCCCTAACTTGGAGGCGCAAAGCTCGCATATCTTCCAGCGCAGAGACAATTTGTTACCGTATGACCAGGTTCTTTACAGAAGTAACAGTTTCCTCGCTGTCCACTAGCGGGCGAGTACACAACTGTCCGTCCGTCCCCTGTGGAAGAACTGTCACACTCAACTCCGATATGACCGAATTGATCACAGAATCGGCACTTCATCTTTTGACGTCTACACGTAGCACGTCCATGACCCTTGTAGTTGCATCGACCACACACTGGGGCGCCATCCTGCGTCCGGCTGTCATCATCCATCCGTATCCCACGGAACGGTTGAGTAACCCCTTGACGACCGTTACTAGGCGTCGCGGTGGACATTGTCGCAGGCATCGCAGCTACCATCGGCCCCCTGTTCCTTGGCGAACGAGGCGCTTGCCAACTCTTCTGCATCATTTGCTCCTGCCACTGCTGTTGCTGCTCCATGACGACGTTAACTGCTGCGTGAGAGCTTCCACAGACGACGAGGACGGTTTAACCGTTTTCTTCTCCGAACTAGTCCCCGCGAACTCGTCATCCTCTTCAATAGGACGATGCATGTCCTTGAACATGAGCCACTCGCACGCTTCCGGGATGTCAGAAGCGGGGCTAGCGTCAAGTATGTCCAGCATACGCTTGTTCCTCAAGCCACGACGGAACAGTTGGGACCTCATCTGCGGGTTGGGATAGTCCAATGACTCACACAGATCCGTTACCCGGCCACCCCATTCTTCCACAGACTCTTCGCGCTCACGTTTCGTCGTCTCCAACAGTTCCCACAGCTCATCAGCCGTCCGACTTAGAAACTGGTTATGGAAACGGACTTTTAACGTAGCAAACGTCTTGATGCTAGAGTTATTCCACCACCGTTCTGCTTCACGACCCTTCAATTTTTGACGGAACACTAACAACCGTGACTGATCCGGCAATCCGTCCGTGTGTGCTTGGAACATGTCCCAGAAGTCTCGAGCCTTTTCCACGGTAGCGGTATCCGAGTAGAACGTCGGGAGCACCTTTACAGCGTTGGAAACCAGCGTCGAAAGACCGTACGCATTCATGGGTCCTCTCGCCATGCCACGACCACTAACCGTCCGGTTCTGGAACGGAACGGTTCCGCGACTAACGCCACTACGAGATAACGGTGCTCCTTGACTCACCGTTCGCACTGACCTCATCTGAGCAGGCATATGCGAAGTTGGCTGCACACCCTCTCCAGTAGCACGTCCAGTAGCAGGCCAGTTCCGTGCCGGAACCGTTGACCCAGGTGCAACTCCGCTACCGACAGTCATTCTGGCGTTGGAATACCCGACGGGCGGCATCATCTTCACAGGGGGAGCGGCTTCTTCAGACCGTCTCCAGCTGCAGCCGCACCGCTTACATAGCCTCCACTCGTATCGTGCTGGGCACTCCAACTCCAGCCGAACGCAGGTCTATCCGTTCTGCGGACCTCCGGACCAGTGTACCTCGAAATAAAACCACTTGGGCTGCGCGCCGGCGGTTCCCCCACGACCTCCATGCTGGTTGCGTACTCATCCTCGTACTGGCCTTGATACAAATCTTCGAATCTGCCGTAGTAGTAACCGTAGTCAGGCGGGGCGGTCGGGCCAAGTAATGGTCCTGACTGTTCCACTGGACGGTTGGACGGTAGCCCGGTCTCGTTCTTCACAGCGTCTTCCTCCTGGACTCCAGCGCACCGTCTCTGTCTTGACAGCAACCTTCTCTTCTTCTTCGTCTCGTTCACTACCTTCTTCCCGGAGCTCTCGCATCACCTCCTAGATCGATGCGCCCCGTTGGGCTGCTCTTCTCGCACGTCCAAACGCTCCAAATCACCCGCAGCCGGTGTCGAAGGGTTTGGCTGCGTCGTCTTACCGAGCAGCTCTTGTTCCCGCGCGATCCGCATCTACTCCGCCAGCTCCTGCGGTCTCGCTTCTTCCGTCAGCGTAACTGCGACTCCTTGGTCCCCTTCATCTCCTTGTCCTTGCCTGATGGAACGGTGTCCCATATCTCCCGCGTCGCCCCCATCCCCGGACGACGTATCACTCCCTCCGTCATCTTGCTTGCACTATCACCAATTGCGACTGTTCCTTCCCCACGGTCTTGCTCTCAGACCGCTCTCCAACTAGCCCAGCTGGACACGACCTTATCTCTTTCCCGCCCTATAAACTTGCACCGGGTGCACTTGACCACAGGCGACGAGACAACACCGTTCCAGGAACGGACACGCTTGACCGAGCTCCGACAGACGCGCACTTCTTCAGCGCAGACTCTTCATCAACACACACTTCACGCAGTACTAACCGTACCCTGCTTCTCCACCACGTGTCGCGAGTCGTCCCGGAATGGGACGGTTAGACTATGTTTAGAAATGTGTGCCTTGAAGAACGGTAACGGTAACCAAGATAGATAATGCAAAAACAAAACTAACTGGTTATGGTTTCCGGGGTAAATTCACGACTGACATGACTGACCTAACGAATTCCGCAGCGCACGCTCGTCCCTAACAGACCTCCTCGCACGCCCTTCATCCAAACTTCTACAGACCTGTGCAGACCGCTCCGACACCCCTCCTTCAATTCACCGTTCTTGACCTCCGCATGGTTTGGGCCGATGCACATGTCCTCCATCATTGCTCGTTTCTACTGGACCGCTGCGTACCCGAACCAAAAGTGACACTCAAAATCCTCCGCAATCGCCCGATGTCACAAAGTCCGGCCACGCACGCTTCATACTAAAATCAATAGAGTTTGAGGTCCAATGACCCTGTCGCGTTACGACTTGTCGCTTGGACCGCTCCTTCACAACATGTCCCAGAGTTCGGCCGACGGTTCCGTGGAGTAACGGTTGCCTCCGTTGTCACCGTCCCCCAGACGGTGACCACCGTTACCACTCGGGACATCTGCCAAGCCGAGAATGGTCATCCCGACACTGTTGGCCCGATCAACGGCGTAGTCCGCTTTCATCATGGTCAAAGATGTAACCCTTCACTCACGAGCACTCGTAGTCACTAGCTGTCCCACCGTTTCTTCGGAACGGGGACACGCTAGTTGTAGTCACTATCCATCAACCGTACCCTCCTTTCCCGGAGAGTTATCGGGGCCATTCCAGCCACCACTTCTCAACGGTAGGTAGATCGGATCCTTTCGATCGCAAAACAGTTGCTCACTCTGCATTTTGCAATCCCGACAACAGCCACTCCGCCATCATGTCCAAGCAATCAAGCTCCGACAAGGCCATGTTCCGTCGCTTCAAGCGTCTCCTTAAGGGAAAGTCGAAGCAGCCAGCCACCACGGCTTCCCACGGCGACCAAGATGCTCAAGTCGCGTTATGGGCGCAGATGCGCGAAGCCCTCTCCGTCAACATGGGCTCCGTCGGGCTAGAGGTCCTGGACGACATGGTCGAGGCCGCCATCGACGAGCAAGACGTCGCGAACGCTTTCAGCCGACCGGTCCACCTCCTTCCGTCCCCCGATCGTCAACAAGCGTGCCTGAATGCTGCGGACCATCCTCGGTTCCTGTTCCCCAAGAAGAACAAGCGTTCCAGCCCGCCAGGTCAGTCGGACGCGACACGGCCGCCAAAGAAACAACGGGCGCACTCGGGACGCGCCACCTCCAATTCTGACGTCGCGGTGTTCGGGTTCGAGCTGCTCCCCGCATACCACCACGCGTCCGCAAGGACTTTATCATGAGGTGCCGCGGTCCGATGCGTTCCCGTTCCAAGTGGCGTATTCGTGGCGTGGAGTCACGCTTTGGTACAACCCTGTGGCGTATCCCGACATCCACCGTGCACACTGGCGGTTCTGGAACGGCCATCGCCGTGCCTTCTGGAAGTAGGCGATGCACGTGCCTCTCAGCTCCGTCGCAGCACAGAACGCCTGTCGCAAACGCAAGATGAACGCCAACCGTGCTCATCTGGCGTTCCTCAGTCTCTGAATAGAGACGTCGGGCTGATATGCGTTCCTCCTACGCCTGGAGACGAACTCGCACGGTTTGCTGATGTGGCTCGGCGGTCAACCCGGCAAGCACAGCGCTGGGGCCAAGTGAAACAGGGCGAGAGCTACGGAGAACGGAGTCACTGATACCTTCAGTGACCCAAAACGTGGAACAGCAGAAGTCTATTTCTGCTGTTGCTCCTTCTCCATGTAGTCGACCACGACTACATCGTCTTCGCTTGGCGGCAATGACCGAAGCATTGCTGCCACAGTGGATTCGTCTACGACTCGCGAGAGTCGTAGCAACGCCTTCCACTGCTGATCACTCAGGTGGGGGCAATCCTCTCTCGTAATACGAGAGTGGATGTTCGGAGCTCCGTCAGACGGGGCACCGCCTGACGAAGGGTTTTCGTCTCCATAGCCAAATTCCATTTGGCTATTCTCTGTAGGCGTTCAACGGACTACTAAGTGCTACCAGGTGAAACAGGGCGAGAGTTACGCTCTGTTTCTTAGCTTACACAGTATGCGCGTAGTGAAGAAGCGTAGACTTAAAGTTTGTATGTAAGATAGAAATACGCGGGCTCGCGTATTTCTAAAAAGCAAACACTTAGGACTTTAGATCAAAATTAGAAAACTGAATTGAATGGCAGCCCGCCGCGTGGCGGGCTGGCCTTATCTTTACGCTAAAACCTCTTAAGAATATCTATTTGCAAAGGTGAGAGCATGGTTTGCTCTCACGCATTTGCATGAAATGCATGCACATGACTGGTTGAAATGTGGCCCTTTCAACGAATAGCTGTGTGCCTGAGCGCTGTCAATAATAGTTGCATTGACGGCTCGTAATGTTGGTCGCTAGTGTGTGTGTCCCACACACACTAGTGGGTTTGCGTGTATTAGTGTACCCCGGGTACACTATCCTGTGTAGCCCCGCTACACCAAGACCTTCCCTGGCGTGCCGATTGGCGACCTGACCACGCTCTTCTCCAAGGACTAGAAGCGCTACACGCTCAAGATCGAGAACGCTCTCGACCCAGAGCTGATCGACGCGGAGGGGTACGAGAACGTTCCCGCGCTCCTGGAACATCAGCAAACGGTCGACTCCGCACAAGCCGTGCGTGAGAACCGTCTCTCGGACCGTGCCTTGGCACGCATCCGCAGTGACATCACGTCCAACAAGTCTTGCAAGGATCACCAAGTCGGGGACCTGACTCAACGCATCTGGTGCAAGCTCGCCAGCAGCAACCGCGACGTCTCCAGATCCTCGTGACTGATGAGCTCCGTGACGATCTTTACGTGGTGCCTGAAGTCCTCGAACTGGACCCCAAAGAGCTCAAGACTATTGGCTACGATGCGTTCCAGACCAAGAAGGGAGTTTACACGGCTCTCGCGCCCGATGAAACGTCCGAAGAGGAAGAAGAAGAAGAAGAAGTCGAGGAGGACGAGCCGGACGATGCCGAAGAAAAGGATGACAACGGTCCCGGCGACCCTGTCCTCTCCAGCGCGCTTCCTGACGACGAAGCACCCGGCAGCAGTAGCGAGGCCGAAGACAAACCTACCGCTACGGTTGATTTCGACGGGAACGGTCCAGATTACCGATCCAGCAGCGACGTGAGCGAGGTCGAGACGGCTCCCAAGAACACTTCGCCGCCCGCCAAGAAAACCTCGCCGCCCGCCCAAGAAGACCTCGTCGCCAGCCAAGAAGACTTATTCTGCTGGCCAAAAAGGTGGCACAGCCTGCCAAGTAGACATCCCCTCCGGCCGCGAAGACTCCAGCCGCCCCACGTAAACCTCTCGCCCCCAAGAAGTAGCCAGAGCTAATCTCCATTTCGGGTACCGTTCCTTTAACCATTTGCATGCGAGATACTACGCGGGGCTTGGTGGTGACTGGAGCATGGTCTCGCGGACGCGCGTTGATCGCAAGTCGAAGCGTTGCGTCAGATTTTCTGGACGCACGAGATTTCTGCTTGCCTTTGCCCGATCCCTTTTGCATGGAGCTTCCAGACCTCTTGCCCGACAACTTGCCTTGGGCACCAGCCTTGGACGCAGACGGCTTGGATCCAGAAAGATCAATAGTGGGTGGAGCCTGTGAGGGTCCCGAAGCACCATTCGGGCCGTGACGAGAGGGCTTGCGATAAGCGTGCGAAACATGTGCCGGGTCTTCAGCGGCCACGATGTGAATGTGTGTGGACCAACTGGAGAGAGGGGATGTCTTGGACGCAAAATTCTCAAACAGGCTTGCCAGACGCTCCCAGTTACCAGTGACTGTTGTGTGGCCTTGGATGAATTCGGTAAGAGAATCTGCTCACGCAAACGACCTTCCAGGATTCTACATTCGGCTTGATCATCACGAAGCTGTTCGCGGGCTTCAACCAGCTCACCGTTCAAAACGTCACACTCAGCCTAATGATCTGCAGCCGATCCATTGAACTCCACCTTCAATTGGTCGAGAGTAGCCGTACTCTGCGCCTGGACACGCGAGACTTCCTCCGTCCAATACCGAGACATCGCAGTCCACTCAGTGCGCATGATGTCATTCTCTGAACGCAGATCCAAAGTGCTGTGGAGGCGAGCTGCATCATCCCGTTCTTCCAACTCTGCGTGCAGATGACGATACTTGGAGAGGAGCCGGCGCAAGAACGTCATCGCATTAAAGACGCGTGCCGCCAAATGCTGAGGCTCAAATTCTGCTACAAGTGACGCCATCTCACGACGCAGAGGAACTGCCATCTCACGACGCAGAGGAACTGCGTTCAGGATGTTCTCCAAACCCTCGATCGAGGGGAGCACTCTGCGACGAAACTGCGGGAGGTTGTTACAAACATTCGGACCCACGATGGCTTCGAAATCTTCAAAATCGTGGCGGGTAAAATGGTTCGAGTCCGAGCAAAGTTTCAACGCCACCATATCCCTCGCAGATGACTGCATTCCGCTCAAGTGCGTCCAGACTTGTCGGCACATCAATAATATGCATTGGGCCATCCGGTCGGTGTGTGTGTGGGGGGTCCATGCCGGTGAGACAACCATGAACGACCATGGCCTAAAGGGGCGGTTGACACGATGTGGATTCGGATTTTCCCATGGGTGGCATGGACATTTAAATTCTGTGGTGTGATTGGTCTATGAAAATTCGCTACTGTGCGACATGTGTGAGATCTGGGATGCGGCAATGGTTGGTGTCCTACCAAGGATGGGTCCTCAGGTCTGGAAGTGTGCATCGAAGAGCAGTACACTCTGAATGCAGACACACTCTGTCCAGACCGACCCTCGTCCTGAAGATGGATGGCCTATGCAAAAGGCTGAAATCTCTCTAGTGGAAATTATCCCTAGGCCGACCCGTCCCCGCCTTGGTTCACTCCGCCTAAAATTTGGTGTGAAGCGGACCCAACCTATACGTAACATCCCCCAGACATCACAAGCAAACGCAGTTTGCTCTCACGAGCTTAAGTGGTGACACCAAGTCCCAAGTGGAGACTTGTCTGAACGCAGGCATGTAGGCCCTGAACGCAGAACGCAGATGATTGGGCCCTGAACGCAGGTGTTTTAACTCTCAACTGTGTTTCAGAGTTATATGCGTGATTCAGACCACTGTGAACTGGAACAAAGTATGAAGGAACTACTCGCATACAAGTATTAAGAGGATCAAGCTGCAACGAGTGTCTGAACGCAAGTGCGTCCAAGAGGTTAAAGTTGGCCCAATGATTATGACCCCTGATTGTGCTGATGATTGCGCCCAAAGAGAGACCAAGATCCATTACATGTTTACGACCACTGGCCTTCCATACTGAAACCAAGACAAATATCCAGGCGTGTTCCAGGCCTCACATGTCCGTCCATACTGAAGCCAAGTCAAGCACATAGGTGTGGTATTGCAGAACACACAAATCGTCAGATATGGATATCCCAGTAGCAACAAACACAACAATCGCCGAGTCAGGTCGGCGTTTGTTGGCCCGCCGCTGAATTGCCCCCAGCGGTTCGGCCCAGCCTGGACAGTGGTGTCTCGCAGTCGCTGTGACCAGGCAATCAAGCCAGTCAAACGTCGGAAGCCTTTGATCTCGCTGACTTCCAGAAAACCCCGTGCCCTCCGCCAAAGGACGGACGACGGCGTGCTAGCGCTTTTACGGGTCACCGAGAGCAAAGGCTTCTCGGCTAGAAGTGTCACGGCACCCAGGCTGTCCGGCGTACCGGCTCGCTGAGTCAGCGAGACTTGTTGAACACACGAAGCGAGACACGCCCTTTTTCGGGCCGACCTTGATCTCTTGGCGCTACCTGTCAACACCCTACAAGCTATGCCTCTCGGGTGTCGACGGCAGGCATAATCCAGCCCGTGCAGGGACTTACCGGACAGTGTACACTTGTCTTGGACTTAGAAAATTCTGCTCTGTTATCTTTTATCTACCGGGAGTCCGAAGGGACTCTAATGGTTTCCTAGTTTCATATACAAATATCTAGTGAAATGAGGTCGTTCTGAATCTCAACGACCCTTCGCCAAGCTCCCATGTAACGTCTCGGCTGGCTGGCTAATTCTGCAAAGTCGACTAAAAAAGCTGAGTCACTGTATTCGTTCAGCTAAGTTAATCAGCTACTCGTCCAAGTTCATATCTCGTATGGACCACACCGATTTAAACTTACTACACCACATAGGCATGCGCTGAATGCGTGACTTGAGCGACCAAGAAGATTCGCCCATAGTGAAACCAAGATAAGTGACCGAAGATTGGAAGAACAGAGAAGAACACAGAAGAAGATGTAGCGATAGCGATAAGAGATATTAATCAGAGAGTTCAGTTTTCCTTCTAGTGCACAAGTGGCGAAGAACTGTTGCATTAAAGCAGGGACGCTGCGGCTTAAGGACTAGTCGCTTGAGGAGCTCCCCACCTGTATCAAGTCCAATTAGGAAGGAGAGTGACAGGTCCTGGAACAACCCAACCTATTCCATATCCCAGTTGGGCCGTTCTATCCGAGCGATAACCCATTTCATATTACTAACGAGGCTCAGGCGGCTGGATAGCAGTCGTCGTCTGAGTGCATTGTGACTGCGTCGTGAAAAGAGAGAGAGAGTGAAAAGAGTGCATTGGTTTGAGAGTGAGTGTGTTCCCTTGAAAGAGGGTGGTGCGCGTGCGTTTTGTAAAGAGAGTTCGGGGGTTACCAGATACCCTGAGCGCAGATCTCTAGTGAATCTGGATTCAAGACCCACCGTCCAAAGATCTATAAGAATAAGTGACGTTTGTATATTGGTATTGCGTTCTCTGTATTGGATTATCTGAGTGAGTGTGTTCGTACTCCGACCTGCGTCCAAGAATTGTGGAAAGTGCAGAAAATAAACCGAGCATTCGATATTGCTAGTCTATACTAACCCCCAATCCAGGTGGCAAATCCGGTCCGCCGATGATAAACGACACCAAAAGGATACCACATGGTGACACGCCAAACCTGGACGTAATTCTCTCCGGAGAAAGTGCGTTCAGGATCCCCAGTGGTTGGAGTCGACCGTTTCAAGAAAAAGGGCGCCTCCTACGTTACTACCTGGGCTACCGCTATACGTCTTCCGGGTGAAAAAGATGCACCGACCTCGTCACAGTGCACAGTGCTGGTTGTCTTCAGCTGTTCAGTACCAAAATCGGCGTCGGTTGCGCGCTCACCAGCTACAAATGAACGGATTGGCGGTGACCCGGGGCACCAAAACAACCCGGGCCTCGCAAAACCTGTGAAGAAGAATATTCATTTAGTTAGGTGCCTGCTGAAGAGGCATCCGATGTCAATGGCTTGAAAAACGTTAGAATAGATGGGCAGCTCACGAGGTTCTGCTTGCTTGGCGGTCGCCCAACTTTGTTTTTGATGGGCAGGACACCTGGTGCGAGCTTCCTCTTTTTGCTCACGTTGGCGTCTTTAGTTTGGCATTTCGGCTCCGTTTCTTCGTTGGTGTGTGACTCTAGTTCCGGTTCCAGCTCAGGGACTGCACGAAAGTACACCAGGAACTCGTCAGGAATTGAAAAATACTTCAGAGAAAGCGACTTTCGCTTTTTCATCGTCAAGGTGAGCGGCGGTTGCCGTTGTAGTCATGTTTGGCTCAACTAAGTATTGGCGGGGGCCTTGACGACAGCTCGGGTATCCTTCCTCCAGATTCCACTAGCTGCACGTCTTGGTTACGTAGTAATCGGGTCTATTGCGGTCGGGGTCGGGCCCTCGGGTCTGGGGTTTATTAGCTATTTCAATAGATATTACTAGACTAGACACATAGGTTGTTTCATATGACCCCGACCCGAGAAGTTCAACAAACCAGCCATTATGCTGCACCCACAGTACACTTTTATGCACTCACAGACAGGATACTCGCGCGTTGACTATCGCTTGCGGACTTATAGCCGTAGGCCCGCCCCTCTCTCGCTTCGCTCTGCTCGATCGGGGGCGCCGCTGCGCGGCCTGCCCCACCCCGGCCTCTAAGTCCTTACCTTCGGCCAAGCGCGGTGTCTAGCAAAAAAATAACTCGTTGCAGCGCTCGCGTTCGCTCACTCGCGGGCATCATACCCGCCTAATCGGCGGGTGTTTAGTGTCGGTGAACGCACTGAGCGAGTCTCGCGCTCGCCTTGCTCGCCCTCGCCTTGAATATATTTACGACTCTAGCCGGATTTGCGATCTGATAAAACCCTGAGAAACCCTGAAAAAACTGGGAAAAACAGACCCGAGGGCCTGACCCCAACCGCAATAGACCCGATATGGATTCTACCGCACGTCTTACGGAAAAATTCAATGTCGTCCTCACTAAACGCATGATTTGGCGGCACATGGTCATGCTTAGGCTGAATGGCGTCGCCGACCTCTTTGATCCGCTTCAGCCGATCTAATTTGTACCCTCCAACCTTAAATACAGCTCGTGCTTGAGCGTCTTGTACGTTTTGCTTCACCAGACTGAGCGCCGTGCCGTCGGCTTGTTGTTTTCCCTCCTTCGACTGATGCACCGTACGCCGATTGCAGCTGCTTGACGACGTCCTCGCCAAGAGTGGCATAAGCGCGCTGCAGAGCACTGGGCCGTTCTACAGAAGCCCTTGTGCGTTTAGGCTTCGTTTGGGCAGATCCACCAGAGCCCCCAACACGCCTTTGCTTAGGATCACTCATGGTGAACAGGCGACTGTATGACTACTAGTCATACAGTCATTGACTCGAGCGACTCCCTGAATTTTTTTAATTAAGTCGGTCGAAATCCGGCTGAATGTTATGCGACGCCCCGGGTCACCGCCAACCCGTTCAAATGAATGGTGCTCTGCAACAAGCCGCTGGTGATCCTCGGCACCTCTCCCTTCCAATCTTGCCACGACAGTTTCCGACTCGCGCCGGGTTTCGCGTCGCCCCACCATTTTCACGCGTTCTAAACTGAACCAATTTGCCTTGGGAACCAATGATTACCAGCAATCTGGGCGGGAAAAAACTTTGGTCGACTTCATCGTGCCGAGTAAACGTGGAGTTACGCTTATCTCGCTCGAATAAAATAGAAAACGAGCAGATTGGCGGTTTGAATGCACTGAACATGCTGAAACAAAAAATCAGAGATGTAGGGCAAGCTACATTAACTTAAGGTGTAATTAGCAATAAATAAAGGCATATCGTCTTTACGAAGTTAAAAATGCAAAATTTAATAACCCACCCGCCAGAATAGCTGCAAGGAACAATATAATTAGGAAGCCTGAAAACGCCTATTAATTAGTCTATTGAGAGCATCATCACCACTGCGGCTACTCTATTCTGGGGATAACTATTCGCCCCACCAGCGTCCCCGTCTCCAGCTATCCATACCGGGACGGGCACCACGTGAACGGAGTCACGCGCGTGTCACTCCCTACTCTGTCCCTGACCGCTCAGTAGCTCTTTATATGCATCGCTCGACGCTCTAAAATGTTCCACGTCAAACCGCGCTCGTGAATTATCCGCTACATGGCGGTCTTCGATATTGTGATGCGATGAGCACTCTTAAAGGTGTCTTGACCTTCGTCGGGGTAGGCAAGAGGATTTTTGTTGTAGTAGTTAAAGAGCCACGCGCATGTATCCGCTTTAAATGTCTTTTTCGCTTTTGACTGAGTGCATTGAAATACTCATGTATCCTAGTACGTTTTGATCTAGTTGCCTAGAGTGCGCTGCGACTTGTTGAAGATGTGTGCTAAATGCTGCTTGGAGTAGCCGAGTTTGTAGTACGCAAACAGACAGTTATAAACTGTGTTTGGATGCACATGCTGCCGGGTTGCGGCTTCCTCCATTGCACTTCAATGCGGTCACTTCAACTTTAGAGGATTGTAGCAAATAGGAACATCACGTCGATTCGGCGGCGAATTGGTTAGACGTGCCGAATCAAGCTGTTTCGGCAAATTTGACCAGAATTACCAATACAAAGAACAGCCAGAGCTATTTTTGTTTTAGCCGCAGGTCTGGTGGTCGTCCACCAACACCGCTATTTTCTAGCAACTGGTGAGGCAAGATGGATCACGAATCAGCATTACGTCAGATGGAGATGCTGCTTCAAGAAGATGAAGATAAAGAAGGTGTAGTAGACATTCTTTACCAAGCTCGCCCACCTGTACTAGGAGCAAAGCGGGGACCTGGTGGCTCGTTGTTGGATCATGCGCCCAACTAACTTCGCGACTGTCACGGGCGTCGTATCCGTCTTCTACAGCAGTACATCGGACGGAGTCCAATTTTCGACGATACAATAGTTCGCAGACGCTTTCGAATGTCGCGGCATAACTGCGTTTGAATTGAAATTGTTGCAGTTACGGCGACACACCCGAGGACAGACGATCCTCTTCTTTGTGGTATTCCAATAGTGATACCCTTGATTTAGCGTTGAGAGACCGGTGGCCGTTGTCCCGGGGCGGGGATGCTAGAACTCTTGGGTTCGAAGCAGCCCACGGAACTAAGTAACCCCTCGAGCTTCGGTGCCGGAGGAACGGCCCAGCCGACCGTAAATCTGTGTAGGCGTCCACCAAGCTTGGTACACCCTGAAGTCCAACGCGTAGAAGTCCGTGTAGCGTAAAGAAATAAACTTGATTAACTGTTAGCGTTCCTGTTGTCCCTGTTCGTGTTGCTGTTCCTTCGCTTGCCCTGTTCACGGCCAAAGGTAAAAGTAAAAGTGCCTAAACTCACCCGTGAGGCAGCGGACGGCTGCAGACCAACCTTTGAGCACGACCACCCTTCCACATTCCTCAAGGCGCAGCCCTCTTCGTGCCACCCGTACCCACGCACGCACACCCCTCTTTCCTCCTGACTTGTTCTCCCGAAGCACCGAGCCTTCCAAGCCCACGCCAGCGTCGCTCGCTCTGCGTGACCTCCGTCCTTGCCCTTGACAGCCCGTCCCTCCTCAGGCCTGGCACGGTCCCCAGCTCGCATGCCACCCGTCCTCGCAGACGCCACGTCGAGACGCTCCTCCCGCCAGTCATCAGCGGCAGCATCCTTGTCGGTGGTCCTCGAAATGATGTCGCGAGGCCGGCCTTCTCTAGGCCTGCCAACGCCTTGATTCGGGGGCCACTGTCGGAGTGACCCGGCTTTTAGCCAATGAGCGAACAGTCCGGCCTTCCATTTCCGGGACGGTCGGGACCGTTCCCATATCAGCCTCGGATCCCGATCCGGGACATCCTCCCCGGCTAAAACCGAGGCGTCCCCGCCGAGTCGGGCACGCTTCGTGACACGCCTGTTGTAGTGCACCTGCCTTGATAAGCAGCAGGTCGCGCTCGGCTTGCAAATTGTTCACAGATGGCACTTGCCCTTCGCAGCCCGAATAGGTTTCACTTTCCGTCGACAATCCTTCGTCTTCGTCACTCATGAGCACCACCTCCTCCACTTCAACAGGCTCGAACTCCTTCTTCACCACGCCCTGCACTTCAGAGTAAGCCCCGTTCTCACGGTTCGTCCTTGCCTTCGAGCGAGCAATCACGGCGTCCCAAGGCCACTTGGCTGCAACCTACGGCGGCATCCTCCGGAAGGGTTCCGCAAATTCACAATCCCAGATCACGTGACAATACGTGCCACAGCAGACTATCACAGTCGTGTAGATAGAACAGCCCTCGATCACATACCACACATAGTTCGCCAAGTTCAGCACGATAAACAGAACGCCTACTCCGATCCAGTGAAAAGAACACACTCCAGTGGCCCGTACATCATCCGTGGTACGTACGCCACGACAGATACCAACAAAACGACCAGCATCATTAAGCCGTGCAGGCCATCCACCACTCGTCTATCCGTCACGATCACGGCGTTCCTAGCAAACGTAGTGTACTTCTTGTAAGTACTCCAGCTCAACTGAAGCACGAACGGCAATAGCATGCAGATCGTTGTGAACCATGCGTCGCACCATTTGTACACCGTACTCCCAAACACATCGAAGTAGGATGCATTTTCAGTCAGCACTGCCATGGGTGCTTTGAAAACACTCATCAGCATAAAGTACCAGTAGTCGTTCTTGTAGGCCTTTAGCAACACTTTGTCTCGAGCCATTGCCTGATATCTCAAGAACGACTCGCCACCCAAGAAGCTCCAGCCAACAACAAGCCCATAAGCTCCCATAAGGACTCGCCATCCAACCGTGCGAAGCGGTGTCGTCACCACCCAGGCCATTATGGCAATCACACTCCACACGAGGCGTTCACGCCATTGCACCCAGTCCGCAGCCACCAACTCCCACAGGTACTCCTCCGAAGCAGAGCGGTTTAATGTTTCAGGCCCCATGGACGACGTAGAGACTAGCACGCTAATTCGATTCTGGCACGCCTCATATAAGCACACTTCTTGTGTTCACCATGTGCACGCCAAACTTCCTTACTTGGTCTGGACAACTTCACTCCTCGTCAGATCCGTTCAATCGTAGTCAACAAATCAGTTCCCGTTGATGACTCTAGACAATGGGAGATACGCCAGATGGGAGGAGACACGACTCGGGGCCACGCCACGGTTGTCGGTCGTTCTCAATCGAAGGTCTTCTCTCCATCAATTTGCGCCACTCGCCAATTCGCCTTCAGCCACCCAGCAGCTCTCCACCTCACGAAAATGTCCAAGAAGTGTCCGACCAAGACCTGCTGCAACTGCTGCAGTCCCGCCTCGACACCAAAGGAGCTAAATGCCAGGGGCAAGCGCCGAAGCGACCACGGCTCAAGTTCTGTTCTGGTCGCGAATGCGGGAACGCCTCGCCGTGCATCCAGACTCCGTCGGCCTGCAGCACCTGGACACGCTAGCCGAAGCCGTCCTGAACGATGATCCAGCCCCTACCTTGGATGGACTCGTCGTGGCACTCCCAACACCAGGCCTACAACCCCGAGCATCGTCACAGGCAGCGCCCCACGCTGTTTTTACGGCCTCGACGGCAGCTCCAGCGACCTCAAAACGAACCCGAGGTTCATCGGACACTCCCGCTGACGCTCGACCCGAGAAGAAAGCCAAGAAAGACGCCAAAGCTCCGGCCAAGATAACCTCCGCGGCCATGCTCGTGGACCCGAACGTCCTTCAACAAGTCAAGGACGACCTGGACGACATCTTCCAGAAGGCCCACGCTCTGCAGAAACCCCGTTCCGTGTGGCTTATCCGTGGGCGGGACGGCGTTTATGGTATGACCCCAAGGCCTTCCCGGACGTATACACCGCGCACTATCGCTTCTACATGACACATCGGCGTCTTTTCTGGAGCTGGGTGCTCCACGCACCGTTGCGTTCCGACAACGCCTACACGGCCCGGCGTAAGCACAAGCTCGCAGCCGTTTGCGCACGCCTTCAGTTCCTCAGCGTGTGTATCGAGACGTGGGGTTACTTTCCGTTCCTGGAACAGCTCGAACGGGTCACTCTACACGACAACGTGTTCTGGTTCGGTGGTCAACCCGGCAAGACGTCGGCCGAGGCCAAGGCCACACGAGTAGCACAGGGTCCTGTCAGCGAGGAGCTCACCTCTTTGTTTGCCAAGAATCGAAAGAAATACGATGAAGTCATAAGTCACGCCCTGGACCCCGATCTTATTGACTTTCCGGGATACAGTCACATCCCAGAACTGCTAACGCTCACCAACGCCATTGACCCAGACGCCTCACCTCCAACGACTCGACTCAGCGATCGGGCCCTTGCTCGGGTACGCAAGGACGCTGCCCGAAAGGACCCCAATCACTTGCCGTGGACCGGCGACACAGATGCCTGGAAACGCCTCCACAACCATAACCGTATCTACACCCTCCAGAAGAAGATTGACAAGCAGCTTGCCAAAAGGCACTTATAAGCTGCTGAAAGTAGCTCCGTACGACCCGGAACACGACGAAGTCTCGGACGCTTCTGACTTCGAAGACGAGGAACACCACTTCACCGCCTTGCCTCCTGACGAAGCCGAGTCCGAAGGTGACGACGCAAGTGAAGACGATGCTGCCGACGAGGACTGCGTCGAGAGTCACGATGGCAGCGACGAGGAGGGCGATTATGACCCAAACGCCAAGGACGACGCTGAAAGCGGGCGCGGCGGCTCGGAAGCCGACGATGAAGCCAGCAAGAAGTCGCCTGCTAAGACGCCCACGAAATAGTTAGGCGTTCCCGTTTCTAGTTAATGGCAATATTCACGCTTCGTTCCTCTTAGTCGTTCTTCTTCGTTTTGTCATCGAAAGCGTCTCCCCTAGCAGGTGTTCCACAAGTAGCACAGGTGACCCCAGTTTCATTTAGACAAGAAGCCATATGTAGATAGAAAAATCACAATACAAATCTTTGAGAGCAGTGAAGATAATAAGAGAGTAAACGCTCATCTTCTCCGCACTCCAGTTTCCTCGCTCAACGTCACAGCACTTCCTCCTTAGTGACGGAGCTTCACAAATTCACTTTCCTTAGAAGAGAAGTTTTTCATCATCGACGGCCGCATTGGCCTCAGACAACCTGGTAATTCTCCTCACAACTGGTCTGTTCTCTCGCAGACGTAAATTATCCTCGAACACTCGAATCAACTCACTGCACTGCGGCATCAGCTGAGCACGAGGTATCCAATGTGTAGAGTAGTCAGCGGTCAGCACTAGGTACACCATCTACCCTTTATCAGACCTTTTAGCAACGACCTCGATGATGGGTTCTGACGCGATGCGCTCTGTGATTTTTGGGTAACGGTAGTTGATTGGCTCAGGGCCAAGTCGCCTTGTGCTTGGCTCAGTTTTAATGCCTGGGTGACCAGGCGAATGTGTGACATGAAAGATATGGAAGGATGGAAGTGACGGTTGAGAAGTTGTGGCTGTGGATTATGGAGTCGAGTATGGTCTTAGACCTGGAAGTGTAATATCCTGGAAGTGTACACCCAGAGGTATAAAATACGCTCGGTCCAGGTCACCCTCGTCCTGAAGCGGGTTGCCCTATGCATGGCACTCAAACGCCTGCCTTGAATGTATCAGGCAGTGCGTCCCGCCTGACAAGACTCCCCAAACCGACTAAATCAACCTAAGAATTCCTGATCCAGACATTATTTCTTGGATTACTCCTGGATATCCGGGTCTGACATCAGAAACCCTGGACCAGGACATATATCCCTGGATCAACACATATAAACCTTGAACTAGCCATCAAGAACCCCAGTCTAAGACTAAAACCCAGATGAGACACTCATGTGTCCTCAGCCAAGAATATTTATCCTGAACGTGACATATCCTATCAAGAATTCCTGGATCTGGATGTGGAAAACCTCTGGTTCTGGAATATTTCTGGATCAGACATCAAAACTCCCTGGTCCTGGACTGTAAGCTCGGACTTCAGGTCGAGAGGTGTGTGCCAACAGTGCCACACAGTTTCCTTTCCTGGATTATGGATAGTAACTATGGGAAAAGTCATCAAGAGGATTAAGAGCCTTGGTCCAGGATTCCTGGATTCAATCGTGAAAGGTCGGCCGAGATCTTTCCATATTTCAGTGAGGGTCGCCGTTGCCCAATGAGGGGTGTACCCAGATTCGGCCCTATACTGAAAGTAAGTGTAAGTCAACGAAGTCAATTGAAGTGGTCCACACTAGAGAACACCAAAGAACACCAGAGAACATGCAAGAAGAGATAGTGTAAAACTAAACAGAGTTCAATTTTCCCTGTAACACATTAGTCGCTTTGTCAAGCCTGCCACCAATTGAGTAGGTGGACCAAGGTTCTTCTTCGCTGTGAAGCTCGGATCGTCTGTTGGACTCCAACCGTTTCAAGTCGTAGTTGGGTTGGGCTCTAGGACGTAAAGTCTTGGGTCAAGCCCCTCTCATTCCATATACTAGTTGGATTGGGGCTTGCTCCGATTCATTTCATATTCCTGTGCCTCGGACTGTCTGGATCAGCAGTCGGCAGCCAAGGCCGTGACCGAAGACTGTACAAGTGACGCGAAGAACTAAGTGGTGATCTCGTTTGTGTATTGTCTCCCCAAGGGAGTGGTGCGCGTTTTGCATTGTGGGCGTCTTGGATCAAGCCAGTTATCCAAGACCAGAGCCCCGATTGACACTGGTAGCCCGATCCTCGGCTAATAAGAACAAGGAACTACATATTTGTGACGTGGAACTCTGCTATCTGTTTACTGCTATTTTTACTATTGTGTGGAGCGTGCGTGAGCTTCCTGATCCTGGAATTACGCGTCTGATCCTGGAATATCCTGAATATATGCTGGACCTGGACGCTGATCCTGAACGAAGGAGTCTCGACCAAGTCGCTCAAGCTTCTCAAGTCTGTGGACGGTGCCCTGAGGTTAATCGGACCTTCAGGGATTGCACTAGGTACACGCCAGCCTGGACTAGTTGTCCTGGATCAGAGGTTTCTGGTCTGGGTATATCAGGTCCAGGAGTATCTGAATAAGGGCCGCTATCACCTTGGACAAAAAGGTTCACCACCTCGTCTCAACTGGTGCGCGTGCCCGGATTCGAACCAGGGATTTCACCGATTTGATCGAAGAAGAGTGTATTGTGGCGAAGCTTTTTCTGACCGGAATAATGCCGGGGAAGAAGAGCACGCGCAAGGAGAGAGAGAAGGAGGCTAAGGCGCCGGAGAGGCGATCCCTACGCGTCCAAGGGAAAGCGCCTGAGGAACGAGGTCTTCAGGACGTGGGGCGTCGCAAAGCCCAAGACCAGAAATCGTATCTGGTCCAGAACCAGCCAGTTGAAGAACCGGCCGTCGAGGAACAACAAATTGTGCCTAAGAACGCCGAGTCCAAGACGGAGAGTTCAGGGCCAGGGACGACGCAAGTCGAAGGTGGCGATGACGCCCCGAAACAGAACGTGAGCAGTGACGCAAGTGCGGATACCCAGGAACCTGAATCAGCGCTGGTGGTCCCAGTCTCCAAGGCCCTGGATTTCGAGTCCAAGGAGCCCGAACCTGGTCGACAGCTAGCCCCGGTCCAGGAAGATCAAGACCTGGGAGACCTGGATCAGAACGGTTCACACTCTGAACCAGGAGTTGCGACGTCATTAGCTGTAGTATCATCTCGCAAAGTTGTGCCCAAGGAGTCATCCTCGGGTAGAACCCTCGCTGTGCGTGGTGACTCTGAACTTAAGGAACATGAACCTATTCGACCCATTACGAAGACCACCAGCGACATGTCTAAGTTTGTCCACGCTCAGTTGGACCGCTGGCTGAGATTACCAAGTCGTCGTGTCTTAGCCCGAAAAGTTGTCTATGCTTGGCGAGGAGCTCCAAACTGCTCTGCTTGCGTCAGGGCAGCGGTAGAGACCAACACCTATTTGGAACGAGTTATGTCTCTAGGCACTCTGAATGAGAAGTGGATTTACTGGATCGGGCCAACACGACGATCTATCCCACTCATGGCGGACCTGCTTGCAGTCGAGGTCCAGCTGTCCAGTCTCACTACACGTGAAGTGGTAGCTGTGATCCAGACTCTACTCTGGAATGCTGGTTTTGAAATCATGAATGTGATTTCTGGATGGGAACAGAGCCCAATATCTCGGATCCAGGATGACCTAGTTTACGGTCTCGCTGAGGAACTACAACGATACTTGGTTGTGGAGATGATCGAATGGCGGAATATTACCCAAGGAATCTCGTTTCAAGCAACCGAGATTCCCCAAGATCTTGATCCAGAGTTGGAACACATTCCGAAGTTTGAGTACCACGAAGAGGATGGCGAAGGAGACATTCTGATGACGGACAAGGATGTCCAGGTGCTTGGTCGAGAATTTATTTTAAGACTGAAGCTAACAGGCATCAGGACCAGGAGTGTCAGCGGAAGTGAAGCCGAAGATCCTGAACCAAAACGCTTGAAGCAGGCAGCGCCACTGGAGTCACTCCCTCTTTAGGTTCCAGGATTTCAGATTCCTGGTCTTCGAGTTTGGCAGGACCATCAGTTGGAGGTTCGACGCCTGAGTCAGACCCACTAGTTACTACTTCCGATGGCAGCTCTTCCTCGTCCATGATGTCAGGTGGACATAGTGCCGCTGCGCATATGCCTCATTCTGGACAAGGGGCGATGGTTATGATGGCCCAGTATCGAGGAACTCCAGGCCCGACTACTAGTGGCGGAGGGATTCTGGTCGTTCAGGAAGAAGTGATGCCCCAGACCCTCAAGGTGTGGATGAAGATCATCCAATGGAGCATGAGTCTGAATCAAGAATTGATACTCTAAGACAAGGACCAAGTCCAGCGTATGAGAGTGCTAGCGTGTACAGTGATCGACGTTCAAGGACGCAGTCATCCAGATCTAGACATTATGCTTCATCCACTCGTTCTGGTCGAAGCCGCCAATCCACGTCCAGACATTCTGGAGCAGGATCAACTGGGTCTGCTAAAGTAGCTGTGGATGTTATCCAGAATCAGCAAATGGAGTTGAGTCGAATGTATACAGCACAATTACTGAAACAGGGCGAGAGCTACGCTCTGTTTCTCAGCATACACGGTATGCGCGTATTGAGGAAGCGTAGACTTAAAGTTTGTATGTAAGATAGAAATACGCGGGCTCGCGTATTTCTAAACAAAATACTTAACACTTTAGATCAAAATAGAAAACTGAATTGAATGGCAGCCCGCCGCGTGGCGGGCTGGCCTTATCTTTACGCTAAACCCCTTTAAGATGATATCTAATTGCAGTGGTGAGAGCATGGTTGGCTCTCACGCATGCATGAAATGCATGCACATGATTGGTTGAAATGTGGCCCTTTCAACCAATAGCTGTGCTTGAGCGCCCGTCAATGATAGTTACATTGACGGCTCGTGATGTTGGTCGCTAGTGTGTGTCCCACACACACTAGTGGGTTTGCGTGTATTAGTGTACCCCGGGTACACTATCCTGTGTAGCCCCGCTACACCACCCCCTCTCAAAGCGCGAGTATCGCATTCGGGAGGTAACGGTGACCACGATCTCTTCTGTGGTCACTTTCCGTCTTCTTCGTTTAACGGAAAAGACACTCACGCTCATTTCGCAATGAGCGCGTCAAGTCTCGAGTCCCCGGGAGCCCCAAGGCTCCCGAAAGTCCCAAGACCTCCGCATCCGGTAGGGATTCCCCATCGGGTGGCAAGACACTGTCAGTGCGTGATTATCACGCACTACAATTGGAGAGAGCGCTCTCGTGAGCGCGAGAGCGCTAAGCAAGTCGGCGCTATCGTCGCCAAGGCAACCCGTCCCTTCGAGGCGGGTGAATCGACTGTTGCGCAGCCTGCGAAGGCTGCGCGCAGCACGTCCCCTGGACGTGATGGTGACGAGAAAGACCTGGTCTCACTGTCGATTACGACAGTGATTCTTTGGCGGACGATGAGGAGCACTCTTCGCCCGTGAGGGACAAGCCTGCTGCGAGCAAGCCTCTTCGCGAGAGTCCGTCGCCGGGCTCTCGTCGTCAACGTGAGGACTCGCCAGAAGATGGCGAGGTCGTGCACGCTAAGCGTGCCCGGTCTGAGAGCAGTGGACCCGCGGAAACTCCATCCGCGGGTGTTTCTCCTTCCGCCCAGGCATCCTTGCCTGTTGGGCGCAGTGCGGCTCAGTCTCAGGGAGCTGAGCCGTGGAAGTTATCATCGGAGCGCATTCATCGCCTCCGATGGTCCGACGAAGGCGGCCAGGGCACACCTTGTGCTCTCTTCCAAGTCGATACCATCAAAGATGATGATATCGTAGAGGCGCTCGGCTTCGCAGCCGGCTCCGATGAGCGTCGCAACTACTATGCGACGCTGTACCTTGCTCTTCGCTATTTTAAGGGCGCACGCCATAGCGCTAAGAGCAAGGTCTCTGAGACAGTCGCACTGACTCAGGGCTGGAACCAGTTCGTTATGAACTGGAACAGTGATGCTGCTGCTTTCCGAAAGCGTCTCGACAGCATGCGTGAGCGCTATTATAAACATAATAGCGCTGGCAAGGCTACCCGCTTGCACGAACTTAGTGCAAGCGCTGGTATACCTTGTGCCGTTCCCCGTGGAGAACGGTGTCCAGTCTGTCCACCCAATGCGGACAGACTGCGTGAGAACGAAGTCGATGGGTACTCGACGATACGAGTACCCAGTGAAGTCCGAGACTGGCGCTTTACTGTCTTCCCGGATGCCGGGAAGAGAGCACCCCGCCTGATCCCGTTACGCGTCTACCAGTCCCCGGGGGCGTGGGGTGGTACACTGTCCAGCCGAGACCTAGTCTCGGCTCGGGCGGAGGTGGTGGCGGTCTTCGTACGCCATCACCATTTCCGGAATATCCCTCGCGAGGATATTCCGCGGTTCCCACGAGTCGTGTTGGGGAGGGTATCCTCTCCAACTACATCGAAAACGACGCTGACCTTGGTCAGTGCGTGGCTCCTGGTGAGCTACAATTCGCTCGACAATCCAGCGAATTGAGCCGTCGGCAGCCCGCAAAGGTGCCGGCGGAGGGGGACCTCGTCGCTTTGATCAGCCGCTTGAGGCTGATCAGACCTTCCAGCAACTGGCGGCTGACTATGCCGCCTTCCGCCGTGAGGCTTGGAAGACGAACGCTGAGCAAAGTCAGCTGATCTCGAACCTCTCGTCGCGAGTGTCCGCTTCTCGCGAGACAGCGGGTGACGCGCTGTCTCTAGTCGAGGACGTCGAGAGGAAGTTTGCGAAGCTCGTTGAGAGCGTTCGCATGCGTCGCTCGCGCTCTGCGCGCGAGCGCGACGAAGGTGACGAGTCGTAGCTCGACCATCACGCTTCTTCGTGCCCATGTTGGATGAGCGCGCGGGCGTATCATGCTCATGATACGCCTTCAGTCGCCCGACATAGAACGTCGGATGCAGTCTCCTGCTGGTTGGTATGTCCAGCGTGTAGGCTGTGCCTTGGCGATGCAAGACACGAAAGGGGCCGATGAAGCGTGGAGCAAGCTTGCTTGCTCCAAAGTCCGAGACTGCATGTCTAGCCAAGTTTTGCGTAGACAGTAAAACTAATGAATTCGTTTTGAACTCACTAATGTTGTTGCGTGACTTCTTGTCAGCGTCCATCTTCTGTCGGTCGACAGGGAGCCGTCACCCCGCCAAGCATGGCAGGTACTCGTGGATGCCGCATCATTCACGTAGAACGGTGTATGCCCCGTAGAGGCATGCACTGAGTTGTTGATGGCAAACTCTGTCATCGGCAAACAGTCGCTCACTCGGTGAACGAGTGGGCGTAGCTCTTGAGGATGTCACCGAGCACGCGATTCACGCGCTCGGTCTGACCATCCGTCTGTGGTGGTCGGCTGTCGACATCGACAGCCGAGTACCAAGGAGGCCGAAGACCTCCTTCCAGAACGCGGCCGTGAACCTTGGATCACGGTCGGACACTATCTCACGGGGCATACCGTGAGAGCGGAAGATGAGCTCCACAAACAGACGTGCCGTCTGTTTGGACGTGACTTGGCAGGCACCGCAGCAAGATGAACCATCTTGCTGAAGCGGTCGACAAAGACGACCACTCCAGTCACACGCTTGGCGTCGGGCGGTAACCCGAATATGAGGTCCATACTGATGGACTCCCAACACTCTGCCGGAATCGGAGAGACTGTAGCGGTGCTTGTGAAGCCGGCGTCGGCTTCACTCTTTGGCACGCCTCGCAAGCACGGACGTACTTGCGGATCCACTTGTACTGGCGAGGCCAGTAGAAGTCACGCGAGAGAAGAAGGTACGTCTTCTCTCGACCCGGATGCCCAGCCGATGGGGCATCGTGATACTCGAATATGATCCGCAGGCGCAGATCATCATCAGGGACGACGATGCGAGCGACATCGTCGTCAGCTGCACTGTATAGCAGCAAGCCGTCGTGTGCACTATACCTGTGCACACGGGATCTCAGATGTGGAGGCAGCGCGCGATGCGCGCTGTCGGAAGGTGCCTCCACATAGGTCAGCAATCGCTTGGCGTCCGCGTCAAGCGAGTACGCCTTGCGCACATCGTCGAGCAGCGACGATGTGGGCACACTGCTGCGTTCAATGCCAATGGCATTGACGTCAACTACCTTGTAGTTGTAATCCGGCCGACGCGACAGTGCGTCGGCTACCACATTCAACCTTCCAGGTTTGTACTCAACCTGGAAGTTGTATTCAGCGAAGAATGACAGCCACCGTGCCATTCTTTGAGAGAGATGTGGTGACTTTACGGCCGTCCGTAAAGAAGCGTGATCGGTGTAGATCACGAAGGGTCTATCTCCAAGGAGACAGACACGGAACTTGGCTAACGCATACTTCATGGCAAGGAGCTCCTTGTCATGTACTGGGTAGTTGCGCTCAGCTTGCTTAAGCTGACGAGACTGATAGCAGATCACACGATCACGTCCTTCGTGATCGTACTGCATCAGAGCGCATCCGATTGCAAAGTCGGATGCGTCACACACAACGTGGAACGGACGATCTTGGTCGGCGACGGCTAAGATCGGCGCCTCGGTCAGGCCCTGCTTGACCGAATTGAAGGCCTGCTGACATTCAGCAGACCATCTCCACTCCGCGTCCTTCTTGAGGAGGCGCGACAGTGGTCGAATACGCCCAGCGTAATCGTGTACGTACTTGCACAAGTACGTAGCCAACCCAAGGAACTGCCGCAGTTCCTTAGCATTCGAGGGCGCAGGCCACTCGTTGATCACCCTGATCTTTTCGGGATCAGGGCGGACACCGTCCTTGCCGACAAGGCATCCGAGAACTGGAATCTCGGACGCACCGAATATGCACTTCTTAAGATTTGCATATAACTTGTGCTTGCGCATCAGCGCAAGCAGTTGTCGGAGATGCTCCTTGTGCATCTCGGTGTCTGTCTTCTCGCCCACAGCCCGGCTGTGGACGAAAACGTCGTCGAAGTACGTCGGTGCGAAGTCTCGCACCGACCGTAATAGATGCGTTACGCATCTATTAAACGTTGCAGGGGCATTCTTAAGCCCCTGTGGCATCACTAGCCACTCCCAAACCATGCCGCTTGGGGTGCTTACCGCCATGAGAGGGATATCACTCTCACGCATTAAGATTTGGTAGAAACCATCTCTTAGGTCAAGAGCACTGAACACGGTGCTCTTGCTCATCGAATCGATGATGACGTCCTTCCTCAGTATCGGCGTCTGCGCCGGTATCGTCGCATCGTTCATCTTGTTAAACGCATGAACGATGCGCCATCCGCCCTGTGCCTTCTTGACACAGAACGTTGGGGCACTGTGCGGGGATTTGGATTCCCGCACTTGGCCCGCACGACGACGAGCTTCGAAGAACTCGTCGATGGCCTTTACTTGTTCACGCGGCAGTGGCCACTGTCGCGTGACACAGTACTGTGCCTGGCACGAGATCGATCTCGTGCTGAATTCCTTTATCCTGCGGAAGCTCCGCAGGAACTTCGTCCGGGAATACGTCGGCGTATTCCCGAAGAACGTCGTAATAGGGACTCGACTTAAGCGAGTCCCAGCTCTGCTCTGCAAATCGATCCTTTTTCGATTTGGCACTGAGGCTCGTGTCGCAATCAGGGTGCCGCACGAGAACCTGCCGCAGGTCGTCGAGATCCTCTGTGATCACGACATCCTCACGGGCGGTGAGGATGCATACTTGCTCTACGCGCCCGGCGCGTAGATCCCGTGCAAAGCCTTTCCAGCTCTGCACTTCCAGCGCTGTCAACTCTGAGGCAGTGCTCGGAGGACACTCCAATGTCAACTCGTGACATTGGACCCCAGAGAGTGTTTGCGTCAGCGCATTCACTCTCGTACTCGACATCGCCCGTCGCAGGCGATGGAGGCTCGTCACCTGCACGCTTCGGTGCAGGGCGTTCTTGGGACAGGAGGAGCGACCCCCTGTCCGGTCTCGGTTCCTTTCAGTTGTGAGGAGCTCTTCGGGCTCCTCATACCGCGACCCTTGTCAGACCCGGTCTGACAACGACCCATATCTTGTGTCTCGACGGGCCCGGCCCGTCAAGGGTTCTCCTTGAATCTTGGCCCTCAAGCCCGGCTTGAGGGGAGATCTTCTCTTGAACAGTCGCCTCGGGCCCGGCCCGAGACGGTATCTTGGTTCTTGCCTTCGCAGGCCCGGCCTGCGAAGGGTTCGGTTCAAACCCGGTTTGGACGTGGGTGCGCTCCCGGAGTGCACCCTTCAGTTGCGATTTCGCCCGTGCCCCGGGCACGGACGAGGAAGCCTCCCGGAGGTCTTCCATCTTCTGGTACGCGGCGGCCTTATCGGTCGCCACGCTCTCTTGGCTGGGATGAGCGAGGTTGCCCTCGCTCCCAACGGACGCACCGCGAGGTGCGCGCGCAACGTTGACAGGGCAATCGCTCACTGTCACGTTGTCCGCTGATCCGAGGACGTTAACGTCCTCGGCGCCGAATGAGATTATAGACTGGGCCTTCCAGTGTATCACTGGGGCATGGCGTTTTAGCCACGGCATGCCCAATATCATGTCGAACTTATCGTCTAAGTCTAAGACGATAAGGTCTTCGGTGAAGGTCCGACCTTCACAGTCAAAGCGAACAGATACAGTTCGCTTTCGCGTCTTCACGGTTGCGCCTGTCGCCAGGCGCACCACCAACTCGCTCCGAGGAGTCTCTTTCTCCTCGGGGCACATCGCATTCAGGCTTTGCAGTCGAACAAAGTTGTTCGACGCACCTGAATCGCCTAGCGCGTGCATGGATCTCCCATGCACCGCAACCTCCAGGATGATCAGCCCAGCTCGACCATCCTTCCTTTCACTGCGGTGCTTGCCACCGCAGGGGCTGTAGTCATCACATGTCCGACATCGGCATGTATGACTACACCAGTAGGGCGCCCGCCCCTACTGGCTCCCGCCATTTTTGGTCGTCCGCGCCAACGATCACCGTTGGCACGATACGACGTACCGCGAGTAGCAGGCCTTGGGCCTGCTACACACTCGCGTAGTGGCCGGTATTTCCACACTGGAAACACCGCTGCGTTCTTCTACGCAGATCCGTCTGCTGCCTGCCAGCAGACGCACTTGATAGATCCATGGGTTCTGGACCGCCCATGGGCCTCGGTCGCGGACGCGGCGCTCCTGGCGTGTCCGCGTGAAGTTTAGCTTGATTCAAGCTAAACTCTTCCTGCGATGCAAGTCGGATGGCTTGCTCGAGAGTACTCGGGTACTCTCGGAAGAGATAGGTCTTCACAGGCCCATCTCTAAGTCCCTTCATGAAGGTGACAACTTGTGTCGCCTCATCAATGGGGTGGTTCACGATACTTGACACCAAGTATCGAGCCTGCTGCGCGTACGCAAGTACGTCGCGCTTGCCTTGCTTCAGGTCGAGGAACTCCGCCCTCGACCTGAACTCCGACTCGGAAGGCTCAAACGCGAGTTTGAGCTCGTCCTTGAACTCTTCGTACGTGGTCCAGCACGTACCGTTCGTAAGGCGTCTGTCGTACGCCCAGTGTCTAGCACGTCCTGCTAGACACGACATCGCGTAAGCGACTTGTAGCGACGGATCCCGGATCCGTCGGGCAGCGATCGCTGTCTCGAGCTCTACGAGCCAGCGCAATAGTTCGAGCCAGCACAATAGTGGCTCGTTCGAGCCACCGGAGAACGGAGTCACTGACACCTTCAGTGACTCAAAACGCGGAACGGTAGAAGTCTCTTTCTGCTGTTGCTCCTTCTCCATGTAGTCGACTACGACTACATGGTGTTCACTTGGCGGCAATGAGCGAAGCATTGCTGCCACAGTGGACTCGCCTACGACTCGCGAGAGTCGTAGCAACGCCTCCCACTGCTGATCACTCAGGTGGGGGCAATCCTCTCTCGTAATACGAGAGTGGATGCTCGGAGCTCCGTCAGACGGAGCTCCGCCTGACGAAGGGTTTTCGTCTCCATAGCCAAATTCCATTTGGCTATTCTCTGTAGGCGTTGAACGGACTACAAAGTGCTACCAGGTGAAACAGGGCGAGAGCTACGCTCTGTTTCTCAGCATACACGGTATGCGCGTATTGAGGAAGCGTAGACTTAAAGTTTGTATGTAAGATAGAAATACGCGGGCTCGCGTATTTCTAAACAAAATACTTAACACTTTAGATCAAAATAGAAAACTGAATTGAATGGCAGCCCGCCGCGTGGCGGGCTGGCCTTATCTTTACGCTAAACCCCTTTAAGATGATATCTAATTGCAGTGGTGAGAGCATGGTTGGCTCTCACGCATGCATGAAATGCATGCACATGATTGGTTGAAATGTGGCCCTTTCAACCAATAGCTGTGCGCCTGAGCGCCCGTCAATGATAGTTACATTGACGGCTCGTAATGTTGGTCGCTAGTGTGTGTCCCACACACACTAGTGGGTTTGCGTGTATTTGTGTACCCCGGGTACACTATCCTGTGTAGCCCCGCTACAATTACAGCTCAAGGAGGCAGAAATGAATTTGAGGCTAGAGGCTCAGGCCCAGGCCATGCGTGCAGCTATGGCCGAAGCAGAGCTGAACCGAGTCAATTCTCTGGTCCAGAATGATCAAGTCAAGACCGAGCAGGTCCAACATGTGAAACAGGATACTGAGAGCCTCTCCCAAGAAGTGGAAGCTCGGCTTGCTGCCAAGATGCAGGAAGAATGTTTGGCGCAGGATCGTGTTCAAGATGAACTGAAGCGTCAACATGCCGCTGAAATTGAAGCGTTTAGAACGCAAGTGGTCGAGGAAGCCGAACGAGCCATTGCAGAACAACTAGCCACTTTCCAGGAGCAGCTCAAAATCTCAGATGCAGAACGTATTCAACAACGGGAGTCGGCCAAGAATATCCAGAAATTCCAAGCGAGCCAAATCCGGGAACTTCAGGAGAAGGAGGTGAGCTCCAAGACGACTCCTAGGAATGCTGGTCCAGACCCCCTGGACCAGAAAGACCTGCTCAAGTTCAGAAAGCTAGTGCAAGTTCATTCGCTCTGAATCCTGAATTACAAGCTCGGGCAGACCAGATCCTGGCAGCTCAATATCAAGCGACTTTCCAGACGCCTGTGATGGCACCTCGTGAGAAATCCAAATTGGATCTGCCTAGAGCACCCGCGAAGACAGGAGGTTATATGGATAAGATGCTCCAAGGCAAACGAGTTAAGAAGGAGGAATCGAGGAACGTGTCTAAGGCTGGGATACAGTCATCAGAGAAGTCAAGATCAGAAAAGGCCCTGGAAGATGAGAAAACCGATAAGCCGGAGCAAGTATCCAGGAGGAGTCGAAAGTCTTCGAAGTCTGACGAATCTCGGTCCAAGAAACTCTTGAAGAGGGCCAAGAAGTCTAAGTCCAAGGGGCGTAAGAATAAATATCTTGATTCAGACTCCTCTGGACCAGGATCAGATCCGAGCTCTAGTTCGAGTGATTCGGACCCAGATCCTGGACCAAGCAGCTCAGACAGTGATTCAAGCGTGGATCCTGAACGAGGAGTGGCTGCGAAATCGAAGACTAAGGATGGTACTACGATTTTCACGTATCGTCCATTCATCAGCCACAATACTCTGGAACGCTTTGATGAGAACGCTACCCTCGCAGACCGGACTGGTTGGTGGGAGCGTTTTCAGACATGGCCACCCAGGGTCTCTGGACCAGCAAAGATAAAATCCGACAACTCAGGGCCAAACTGTCTGCGCCGCTCCGAGATTGGTATACCCAGCTTGAGAACGACGAGCGTAAGGATTGGGACGTCTTGTCCAGGAAGTTCAAGAAACAGTACTGCAGGACCACCAGCTCCTATGCTGAACGTTACTACACGCTCAAGATGAAGAATAGCGAGACGCCTCTCCAGTTCTTCTATCGCCTAAATTCGGCAGCGACTAAGGCCAAAGTCAAGTTTCAGAGACCTGCTGTAGATCGAGAACGTCACATCCAGAGATTTATCAAGAAACTCAAGGACGCTAACCTGCAGGTGGCTCTTGAAGGAAAATCTTACGCAAGTATCAAGGAATTGAGCGAGCCCTCAAGCGCAACGAAGCAGTGCATCGCGCAGACGGCTATGACACTCCACCAACTAGGACCAGAGATCCCAGGGCAGATAATCTCACCCATGGCAAGTTCCGGTCCAGGCCCAGGGGCGGAGACCGAGCCTGTCGCTCGGGATGAAGATGACGAGGATGGCTCAAAAGGACGATCTTACTCAAGGAATCGAAGACAAGCGATCGGAATCTCGAGAGAGATGGCGCTCTTGGCCAAGAACAATCCTGGCCCAAGCAGCTCGACTCAAGTCCAAGAAGTCCGGATTTCAGAACCTTCTGGACCAGAACTCCCAGATCAAGTGTATCGCGCCCTAAAGACTTTGGGGTGGAGACCGAATCCAGGAAATCCTGCGTTCGAAGAATCGCGTCGTAACCAGTTTTGCGAGAAATGCCGACGCTTCGGACATTCGGAGGAGACATGTTGGTCTGAGATCATTTGTGATCGTTGTCACGACCAAGACCACCCGGCATTAAGATGCAAGGCGTCTCCGTGCGGGAAGTGTGGGTCGTTTCATCGACCAGGATTGTGCAAAAGATTGGAAGCTGCTTCAAGATCTCAGAGACCTGGCCGCTCAAGGCGTTCTGAAAGAATTACCGACGCATATCCAGAACCAGCTTGCGTCCAACACCAAGACGGGGATGTCGTTAAACGACTAGGCTCGCTGAACGGGGGTTCAGTACGTGCCGGGCCTAATGCCCCAGTATGTCTTGCATATGTTGGATCAAGAATTACCAACCAGCAGAGTAAAACCAAATGTATGACCGCTTTGATTCAAGAACCTGGGTTTCCTGAAAATCTAGACCAAGAACCTGTGGAATTTCAATTATTACCAGGTGAAAGGTTAGGATGGTGGGAAGATCACGAGATTGAGAGAAAGCGGAACGTTGCTATGGTACACGGTGCTGTAAACAATTGCCGCACATTGCTCCTGTTAGACACCGAAGCGTCGACCAGTATCTTGAACTTGGATTTTGCACGTAAACTCAAGATCAAGATGTGGGAAACTAAGCCGCTCGAGGTGAATGGTTTAGGAGATGTTCCAACATACCTCACGATGAGGGCCAGGAATAAAATTACTCTTGGACCAAGGGTGGTGTGTGTGTTGAACATTTATGTCGGCAATATTGGTGAAGGATTGGATTGTTTGTTGGGAATGAACTTCATGGTACCTGGGGAGTGAGGATATCCCCGAGAGAAGGTCTGGTTCAACTACCGGATGAGGAAACTATACTGCTTGCAGATGGTCCAAGGTCTGAACGTCCTAAACTAGACATGGCAGTCACGTCCAGGAATACTTTATACCTTGAACCAGGAGAACACGCTATTGTTCCAGTCTATTACGGGCAGGCGGACCCATACCAAGATGTGTTGTGGGTGGCGTGCGAAACATCTGAGCGATGGGTGACTCAAGTTGTTTATGGAGCAAAACACTGGCCTACTGTCATCAAGGTGGTGAATGTCTCGGATCAGAAACTCTGGATTGACACGAGGACTCCAGTTGCCAGGATTGTTTCGTATGGACATCCTCCGACCGGGAGATATACTCGCCCTGGAACACCGAGGTATTGCTCATGGCAACAAATGATATACGACAGACAGTGTCGGCCCGGACTAGGATGCGCCAGAGAAGAGCAGAACAAGCTGCCCAAGGACCAGAACTTCCAGCCACGGAGAGACCTAGTTATCCCTGGCCTACTAAGATTCTGATGAAGTCTAAGACTGGAACTGAAGAAGTGAAAGTGTTACGGTCTTCGAAAGTGTCTGGATCAAAGCATGTTCTGGTTCTTGAACCTAGAGAAGTAGAGGTACAGGTCAAAGACGTATCAACTGACACCCAAAATCTGGATCAGTTCTTGAAGAGTCTAGACCAGAAGACACGCGCGAAGATGTATCCGCAGTGAGCATTGATGATTTTCCAGTTGAGACTTCGACGGAAACGGAGGTAGTCCAGGAACCTGATCCTGATCCAGAACCAAAGGACCCTTCTAGAAAACCAGAAGATGTGACCCATGGTCCTGGAGATGCTGATCTAGGGAAGACGCGGTCTGAACGACGACATCGCCCAGGTCTGGTGGAAGTTTCTCGAGAAAAGGCACGAAAGATGGACCGACTTCGTGAAGCTGCGATGCGGAGACTTGAAGACTCGTATGCTATCTGTTTGAGAGTGGACGTCGGTGACTTGAGTCAAGAACCTGGAGTTTACCTCCATGAAGGAAGTGATTTGCTGTCCAGACTTCGAGACCAGTTGGCAGTCTTACCCACGCTCAAAGATCTTAGTCCAGAATGTGATATTGAAAAGGCTAATGTCGGAGAACCTGGACTAACAACCCCAGAGATGGACCAGAAAATCCGGGATATCCTGAAGAAACATCGGTCGATATTCCTGGGTGATGGTAATGTTGTCCCTGCTCCAGCTCGTGGCGTAGTGTGTGATCTGGATGTAGGTGATGCGAAGCCAGTGGCCCAGCGCTGTCGGCAAGTGGCTCCACATCTCTTGACCAAGGTTTATGATTTGATCAAGAAACTTCTGGAGACGAAGCTTATTGAATTTTCTGATTCAGACTGGGCATCTCCGATCGTGATAGTGATGAAGAAGAATGGAATCGATATCAGGATGTGTATTGACTACAGAGTAGTGAATCAGTTCATCAAGTTATCTCACTACCCTTTGCCCCTGATCGACGAGCTACTGATTGGTTTCGAGGCTGCGATGTGGTTCATGAGTCTGGGCGATTCCCATGACACTCAGGGCCAAGCTAATTTCAGCTTTCATTTGTCCCTTTGGCCACTTTCAGTGGGTGCGTATGCCTTTCGGGTTGAAGAATGCTCCACTGATTTATCAGCTGATGCTGAATAATTGTTTGTGGGGATTTGTACGCTTACCCGCTGAAGAAGAGGCCAAGGTAGATCAAGATGTCCTGGAATATTTGGGCTGACTAATCCTGAACCAGACAACTCAGGAGCAGAAACTCCTGGATTAAAGTTTGCAAAGTCTGGATCCAGTGCGTCCCAAGTACCGGCTCTGACTGATGAGATGACTGTCTTCCACCGAGGAATTCCTGCCCCTTGACCATGGGTCCAGTTCTTGGACGAAGTTCATATATTGATGATATCGCGCATGGAACCAAGACCTGGGATCAGCTATGTCTGGACCTGGATGCTCTACTTTATCGACTGCGTCACTGGGGTATTTCTGTGAGTTTGCCCAAGAGTGAATTTGGAAAACGATCAATCCCGTATCTGTCGCATGAAATCAGTGCTGAAGGTCTAAAAAAAGGCTGAACCAAAGATCGCCAAAAGTGTTCACGACCTGCCGTTTCCATCAAACCTGAAAGGAGTTCAATCTTTCTTAGGGAGTCTGAATTATTACAGTAAGTTTATTGAGGATATGCCAGTTATTGCAGCTGTACTCTATGAGCTGACTGATGATCAGATCAAGGAAGGACGAGACCTGGTCCAGGCCAAGGAAGCCTTCGAGATTCTAAAGACCAAGATTGTGTCGACTCCGCTGTTACGTCACCCGACTCGAGATAAACCATTTATCGTGATTCTACATGCCAATCCGTGGGCTGCTTGTGCAGACTTGGGCCAGGAACATGATGGTCTGATCCAGCCAGTCCGATTCACAGGGAGAGTCTTACACGATGCAGAACTGAGGTATCATATCGCTGAGAAAGAGATCTTAGCTCTCATGAGAGTGCTCTATGCGTTCAAGACCATGATCGCTGGATGTCATCTTGTGGTGTACTGATACTCAGTTCTGAACTGGATATGCAAGTCTAAGTCTTTGGAGGGTCGATGTCTTCAGTGGGCTGCAATGTTGTCGCCTTGGTCCTTAGAAATTAGGAAGGTTGAGAAAGATGAAGACGGACTTGCGGCAATCTTGGGTGCGAGTATCACCCCTAGAGAAAAGCTGGATCAGGTTGCTGAAAATCTGGTCCCAGCCAAGGGGCGGATTAGGCCAGTGCCTCCAATCAGCCTTGAGATGCTTGGATCAGACTTTGAAGGTCACGTCCTGAGTTTTGATGGGGCAGCCAAGACTTCGACACGACAAGGCAGTTGTGGGTGCGTATTGTGGAAAGTCCCAGACTGGGAAGTTCTGGATGCGCGTGGTTATATCCTGGAAGACGTGACTGTAAATGATGCTGAGTACCATGGCTTACTAAAAGGTCTCAATATGGCGTTGGAAAGAGGCATTTTTGACCTGATTGCAGTTGGAGACTCGCGAATCGTGATCCAGCAGGCACAGGGTTTGATTAATTGTAACCAACCCAACCTGCAGCGAAAGCTGAGCGAGTTTCACTCAATAAAGCCAATGTTTAAATCGCTCAAATTAGTTCACGTCAAGAGGGATTTTAATCAGGCTGCAGATTACATCACATCCAAAACCTTGATCTTAGGCGAGTCGTGGAAAATGTCTGATCCTGAAGAGATTGCTCACTTGAGAAATGTGTCCAAGATTCCAGAAAAACTAGTCAAACCAGCGGAAGAATCTGAGTCTAGACCCGAAGAAAAGGAAAAAACTCTAGATCAGAGACGTGAAGGTGCTGGACCAGAATATGCACCTCTTACTGAAAGTGCCAGAATCATGGCAGTCTTGACAAGAAGTCAGACACCGGATGACGATGAAGACAGAGCCCCAATGGGACCCTTGGAATTTCAAGCGGAAAGGTGGCGCCGAATCAAGGCGAATCAGGATGGAGATCCCTGGATCAAGGATTGGAAGGAGTTCTTAGAAACCAAGGTCGAGAATTTCTCCCGTGCCCAAGTCCGAAAACTTCGCAAGGTGTCTGAGCAATTCGCCCTGGATTCAAGAGGCGACCTGCATTTTCTAAGTCATGCAACCAGGCATCGGCCCAGAGATATGGAGGGGGAACTTAGGTTGGTGGTACCCTCAAGTTTGCGAGAGGATATTCTGCACTACGCACACGAAGATTATCAAGGTGGACATCAAGGAATAACTCGGAGCTATGAACGGTTACGACGTGAATTTTACTGGACCGGGATGTACGCTGATGTAGAACACTTTGTGAAAGAATGTGTGGACTGTGCTACAGCCAAAGGCAGACCTCCTAATCCAGGACCTTCGCCTGGAAACATTGAACCAAGATATCCGTTTGAGGTCGTGTCTATGGATTTTGTGACTCACATGCCTAAGTCTGATCGAGGGAATACATTTCTGCTCCTGTTCCAGGACGCATTTTCTGGATATGTGATGTGTAAACCAATGAGCTCTACTACGGCTCAAGAAGTTGCTGAAGCATACGAAGAACGTGTATTTAGGTGCTTTGGAGCGAGCTCACTTTTGCGTCACGACCAGGATCCTAGATTCATGAGCGAAGTTTTTACTCGATTCAGAGATATCTTGGGTAGTAAGCAAAGGGCGACCCTAGCTTATAGACCTCAAGCCAATGGACAGCAAGAACGCTCAGTCCAGACTGTGATGCGAAGTGTCCGAGATTATGTGGCTGAAGCCGACCAGAGTGATTGGGATGACCATGCAGAGCGTCTGATGTTTGCTCTGATTACTTCATTCGACGCGACCAGACTGGATACTCCATTTTACCTGGTTCATGGCTGGGATGCCCAGGGTACGCTATCAGCGATGCTTGGTCCAAGACCTTCGACTGCTCCAGAACGTACTGCCTACGAATGGCGCTGCAAGCTGCGACGCGACTACAGTTACGCTCAGGCATGTGCTCAAGATCTTCAAGTCCAAGCCAAGCGAGAGAGATCGGCAGAACAGACCAAGAAGTGGAGTAAACTATCCGAACGGATTAAGTCTGGATTCAAGGAAGGAGACGCTGTGTGGCTATATATTCCACGAGTCCAGACCGGATTAAGTCGAAAGTTGGCACACTTATGGCATGGGCCATTCCGGATTGAGGAAATCCTGGATGATTTCCGAGTCAGACTCAATACATCTGGTTCGGGATATCGAGTCAATCCATGGGTGCATATAAGTCGCCTGAAACCTAGGGCCTTATTTCCTGAAAGACCAAAGTCCAGATCCAGATCGATGAAGATGATGATTTTGACACAGCATTACTCCCTGAGGATAGCTGGGAACCTGACCACCAGCAAGACAAGTACGAAGTTGAAAAGATTCTGGACTTGAGGTGGACCAGGAGGACTAGAACATCGAGGCGTGTTCGAGAATATCTGATCAAGTGGAAAGGATACCCTGATCCAGACTGGATTCCTGTTTCGCAACTGAACTGTGGTGCTTTACTCTATGATTTTAACAAGAGCGCCAGAGCGAGAGCACGATTTCAGTCGATGCAAGCTGGGGATAATCACCCTAGTGTGTAACGTCTGGATCAGAAGTTCTAACCGAATCAGATCGTCGAAATGTCATCTTGGAAAATATTGTTGTGAATAAATGATTGTGAATTGAAGGGTCCTGGACTAGAAGGTCTGGATCAAGGAAATGCTGGAATGACGTGGAGCTAAGTTAAGAACCCTGAACCAAAGTAAGAAGAAATCTGAATTAGAAGCGGAGAAAGGATCAGAACATCAAGTGTTATGGTTCGATTACGTTACGATATGCAGATCTTGGATCTTAGTTCAGGTCCAGACTTGAGTGGTGGTTCTCGAGGTCAGACTACTGGTTCTCGACTTCAGAATCCTCGCTCTCTTCGTCGTCGCTTTCCTCGGCCCACTCTTTTGGCTCAGGAATAATGTTCTTAGCGCGTTCAGGGTTCTGAAGTGCTTGAGCAGACAACTTGGTCGAGAAATGCGTGAGTCGTTCCTTGTCCCCTGGACAAGACACCCACTGGGTCCGAGCATGCTCTTTCTCGTCCAACTTCTCGAGCTGATCTTGGAATGAGCGGCGTGAAACTTCTGGATCACGCAAAATCCAGTAGCAGCAGTACTTGGGCAAGGTCCAGACTGCGGGTTCGTGCCACAGAGATTCAGGAAAATCCTTGATCTTGGATGCTCACTTGACCATACCTGGTGTCGACTGCAACGAACTGCGTCGAGCCTTCCGTTCCTGCTGCAGGAGAGCCGCGTGTGAATCGCCCTTGGTCCCGAGTGTCAACCAGTGAGTACACTCCCAGAAACCCTGAGCGTGCGTCCACATTAAAGTCAAGTAATCAACCAGCCACTTCTGGACCAAGGAGTCAAGACGCGCATACTCGTGGAAATACAAGTAGCGCACTCGGTCCTCGAACATCAGGCTCTAGGGCTTGGCCTTGGATACCTTGTCGTACTCAGTCCAGTCCCAACGTGGCTTGAGATTCTTGGTTGCGGTCTTCTGAGACTGATAGTCCGGGAAGTCACGTGTTTGGTCTTGGTTCTTGTTATTTCTCTTGACAAGAATTCCGTAGTGACGCCACGACAAACATCCTGGACCTGGAGATTCAGCCCTATTGCGCTCCTTGGGAGTCAAATCTTGGAACTCCACAACGGCAAGAGCAGAACGCGCGCCCGTGGCTTGACGTTTGGAACCAGAAGGACTTGAGTGCCGGTTTTCTTGCCAGAAGGAGATTCGAGAGAGAAGCCATGACGCTTCTTGGAATCCGACTTTGACTCTTTGGTCTGGGGCGGTGACGGGCGTTTTGGCTTCTCATGCTTGTCCAATTTCTGGCTGTCTGGATCAGGAACTTTGCCACCTTGGCTTTGTTTTTTGCTACCTTGGCCTGGCTTCTTGTCGCCTTGGTCCGGCTTCTTGCCACTCACACCCGCCGACAGCTTCGGATCTCCAGGACCGTCGGTGTCTTCACCTGAGTCGCTGTCACTGAAGTCCAGAACTGCGCTTGCCTGAAGGAACTTGGATCTGAGACTCTGCACTGGAACTTGAGCTGTTGTCACTTTCGTCGCTGCTGCTGACTTGGGTACCTTCAGCAATCTTGGACGGTAAGGCAGCTGGATCTTGATCTGGACCTTGATCTTCATAGTCTGGGTCCTGGTTCTTGTTGTCGCCGTCGCTATCCGAAGACGAAGGATACTCTTGGAAGTCTGGAGGAATCTTTTCCCACGAGTCAGGCTTGAACTTCTGGTTCACGCTGTCTTCAAGTTGGATCTTAGCCTCGGTGAGGTAACGACGTGGAACATACTTGGTCCAGGGCGTCTGGTCCAAAGCTTCGTAATATAGCATGGATTCCAGCATGTCAACCAAGTCTTCACGAAGAAAGTGAGGGTGCAGGACGAAGTCTTCGCCAGCGCGCTTGAAGGCCTTCTTGTAGGACCAGCCGTGACGCATCAAGGCTTTCACGTCCAGACGTTGGTCATCTCAGACCAGACCTGCTGGAAGGAGGCCGCGGCTTCCGTGATCGACCTTGGGTACGGGACGTCAGGTTTACGAGCTCCAGCGCGATCAGGCGTGTAATGCGTAGGTGCCGTGGGGATCAGGGCGATGGAACGGAGCTTGGACGAAGATTTCTTCTTGGTCTTAGGCGACGTTCGCGAATCAGGAAAAGTGACGGACTTGGGCACCTTGGACTTAGGATCGGCTTCCTGGTCGGGAGTTAAGTCCACGACCACGGCGCTGGAGTCCTCGATCAGCTTTTCGAGTTCACTTTCGCTTGGAAACGCTGGGACGCTTGAGTCGTCTACGTCGGACGTAGCTAGGAGCATTTGAGTGGACCAAGTTCCAGACACATCTGTGCCCTCGAGAAAGTGCTCGTAAAGGTCGTGCAAACGACGCCAATTTCCGGAGATTTTGATCTTGGACATCATGAACTTGGAGAAGGACCAGGGGTTAAGTTGCCTCGTAACCTTGGACTGGAACTGGTCTTTCAGAACCAGAATATCCGCCTCGGACTTGGCAAGCTTGCCTTGAAGGTCTTGAACCTTTGAGTCAGGACATCCACTTCATTGCGATAGTTGATGACCAGATCCGAGACTTCTTGCTCGTGATTATACACGAGGTCTTGGCATCGACGCCTCTCTGCTCCGACCTCTGTGCCCCAGTATCGACAGACCAGATCCCACTCACAAGATAAGCGAGCAGCCTC
This sequence comes from Phytophthora constricta, assembly GCA_011947335.1. Classification (NCBI taxonomy): domain Eukaryota; phylum Oomycota; class Peronosporomycetes; order Peronosporales; family Peronosporaceae; genus Phytophthora; species Phytophthora constricta. The sequence goes on from JAAVTI010000868.1 coordinate 49,949, forward strand.
GTTTTTGGTTGAAATCAATTCTTGGACCGGGTTCAGATCTTGGTTCTCGACTTGGGCGCGCAGTACTTGATATGCCTTGAGCAGACGGCGCAGAGTATGCATGGTGCTGAACACCCGTAAAGCCATCCGGTTAGGATCGAGAACAGACGAAAGCGAAGCGAATTCGCGCTGCATCAGTGCTGGTGAAAGTTCTGGACCAGGAAACATTCTTGAGCTAGAACGTCGAAGTCTGAAACAAGTGAGCTCGGGATCACAACCTGTGATCTGAGCCAAATCAGCTTTCTCTTGTTCAAGGTCTGGAATCCAACCAGACAATCCACTCCGCTCTCGCCATCACACACGAATACTCCGTCCTGTATGTCAGAGCTGAAAGCTGGAATCCTTGCGACCGTGAACCGACCATCGGTCTGCGCGGCTGGAGGTATGTGTAGCGAGACCTGGCCAGGCGGCTGCGTAGCTGCATTTGCCTCCCAATCGGCGATTGCCGTACGAAATTCGCGTGACAGCGCAGGTAAACTTCCGCGCGTGAGCAGGTAAGGTCTAGGTCCTGAACAGAGGTCGGCTAAGTTGGCGCCGCCTTCGTCTGGACCCGCAACCGCTGCTGAGTCCGGATTATCGTCTGGGGAACATGGTATAGAAGTTAGGAATGAAAGATATGTGGAGATGACGGAGTGATAGGGAGTGGTGCTGTTGTGTCTTGGATCAAGCCAGTTATCCAAGACCAGACCTCCGATTGACACTGATAGCCCGATCCTCGGCTAATAAGAACAAGGAACTACATATTTGTGACGTGGAACTCTGCTATCTGTTTACTGCTATTTTTACGTGTGGAGCGTGCGTCCTGATCCTGGAATTACGCGTCTGATCCTGGAATTTATCCTGAATATATCCTGGACCTGGACGCTGATCCTGAACGAAGGAGTCTCGACCAAGTCGCTCAAGCTTCTCAAGTCTGTGGACGTTGCCCTGAGGTTAATCGGACCTTCAGGGATTGCACTAGGTACATGCCAGCCTGGACTAGTTGTCCTGGATCAGAGGTTTCTGGTCTGGGTATATCTGGTCCAGGAGTATCTGTAAGGGCCGCTCACCTTGGACAAAAAGGTTCACCACCTCGTCTCAGTTCGCTAACTCCGGTAATCACTAGATCCTCGCCAAACATCCGACTTTCTGCGAAGCTGGATCTCGGTAATCCACCACTAACAGTCCAATCACTGATCGTGCGGCCTTCTGCCTCAGTCGGTACTTCGGATCGGTACGGACGGCTCCACTTCCCACGAAACGGCTTCAGTCTGTTCACGTTCACTGTTACCACTTTATCAGGATGTGGGTACGGCCACCTTGTAGGCGTTCGTCCCCACTTTGCCCACTACCCGGTACGGACCATGCCAAGAGAAGGCGAGCTTACGCGTCTTCTTCAGTCCTTTTAGCACGAAAATACTGGTAGATCCAAACCGGATCTCCTTCCTCGTAAGTCACGGAGACCTGGTCACTGAGTCGTCTTGCGTGTTTATCTTGTGCCTTAATCAACTGACGCTCAACTAAGCGTCTCGAGTCGTGGAACGTCCGGATAACTCGCGGCGATATAAAGAGACCTCTCTCTCTTCCACGCCTCATCCGTGAAAAGCAAGATCGATGGGTAGCACCGGGTCTCGGCCGTACAGGCTAAAGAACGGCGAATCACCAAGTGCCTCATGGTATGAAGTCCGGTAGGCGAACAGCACACGTGGTTGATACAAGTCCCAGTTCGTCTGTGTTTCATCTACATACGCGTAGCATAGATCATCGTTCCGTTGAACCGTTCAACTAGGCCTTGGGTCTGAGGGTGATAGGCAGCCCTGAACAACTTCTTAATTCCAAGCGTCTCGTAGAATGCTTTAGCTAGCGTGGAGATAAAGATGCTCACGCGGTCACTCAAGAGTTTCTCCGGAACGCCATGCCTCGTGATCACGCCATCTATCATCGTGTTCACGAACGTCATTGTGTCCAGCGAGGCTACGGGGACCGCTTCTATCCAACGCGTGAAATAATCCGCAAACACTAAGATATACTTGTTTCCGCGTGTAGACATCAGTGGACCCACGGCGTCGACCACCATCAACGAAAACGGACCCGACAGTTCTGGAAATAGGCATGCGTTTGAGACGAGGTGGTGAACCTTTTTGTCCCAATGATAGCGGTCAGATACTCCTGGACCAGATATACCCAGACCAGAAACCTCTGATCCAGGACAACTAGTCCAGGCTGGCGTGTACCTAGTGCAATCCCTGAAGGTCCGATTAACCTCAGGGCACCGTCCCAGACTTGAGAAGCTTGAGCGACTTGGTCGAGACTCCTTCGTTCAGGATCAGCGTCCAGGTCCAGGATATATTCAGGATAATCCAGGATCAGACGCGTAATTCCAGGATCAGGAAGCTCACGCACGCTCCACACAATAGTAAAAATAGCAGTAAACAGATAGCAGAGTTCCACGTCACAAATATAGTTCCTTGTTCTTATTAGCCGAGGATCGGGCTACCAGTGTCAATCAGGGCTCTGGTCTTGGATAACTGGCTTGATCCAAGACGCCCACAATGCAAAACGCGCACCACTCCTTGGGGAGACAATACACAAACGCGATCACCACTTAGTTCTTCGCGTCACTTGTACAGTCATCGGTCACGGTCACGGCCTTGGCTGCCGACTGCTGATCCAGACAGTCCGAGGCACAGGAATATGAAATGAATCGGAACAAGCCCCAATCCAACTAGTATATGGAATGATAGGGGCTTGACCCAAGACTTTACGTCCTAGACCCCAACCCAACTACGACTTGAAACGGTTGGAGTCCAACGGACGATCCGAGCTTCACAGCGAAGAAGAACCTTGGTCCACCTACTCAATTGGTGGCAGGCTTGACAAAGCGACTTGTGTGTTACAGGGAAAATTGAACTCTGTTTAGTTTTACACTATCTCTTCTTGCATGTTCTCTGGTGTTCTTTGGTGTTCTCTAGTGTGGACCACTTCAATTGACTTCGTTGACTTACACTTACTTTCAGTATACGGCCGAATCTGGGTACACCCCTCATTGGGCAACGGCGACCCTCACTGAAATATGGAAAGATCTCGGCCGACCTTTCACGATTGAATCCAGGAATCCTGGACCAAGGCTCTTAATCCTCTTGATGACTTTTCCCATAGTTACTATCCATAATCCAGGAAAGGAAACTGTGTGGCACTGTTGGCACACACCTCTCGACCTGAAGTCCGAGCTTACAGTCCAGGACCAGGGAGTTTTGATGTCTGATCCAGAAATATTCCAGAACCAGAGGTTTTCCACATCCAGATCAGGAATTCTTGATAGGATATGTCACGTTCAGGATAAATATTCTTGGCTGAGGACACATGAGTGTCTCATCTGGGTTTTAGTCTTAGACTGGGGTTCTTGATGGCTAGTTCAAGGTTTATATGTGTTGATCCAGGGATATATGTCCTGGTCCAGGGTTTCTGATGTCAGACCCTGGATATCCAGGAGTAATCCAAGAAATAATGTCTGGATCAGGAATTCTTAGGTTGATTTAGTCGGTTTGGGAGTCTTGTCAGGCGGGACGCACTGCCTGATACATTCAAGGTAGGCGTTTGAGTGCCATGCATAGGGCAACCCGCTTCAGGACGAGGGTGACCTGGACCGAGCGTATTTTATACCTCTGGGTGTACACTTCCAGGATACTACACTTCCAGGTCTAAGACCATACTCGACTCCATAATCCACAGCCACAACTTCTCAACCGTCACTTCTATCCTTCCATATCTTTCATGTCCCACATCGCCTGGTCCCACAGGCATTAAAACTGAGCCAATCACAAGAAGACTTGGCCCTGAGCCAATCAACTAACGTTACTCAAAAATCACAGAGCGCATCGCGTCAAACATGTCCAGCTCCCCAGACCCATAAGACCGCCTGATCGACTCGGATGGGGGCCGGAGGTGGGTCAGCCCAGTAACCCCAACGCCAAATGTCGTCACAGTCGCGCCGCGCGAACCGACGTGCACGCGTCGACTCAAGCAGACCCACAAGCCTCACCGAAGCCTCTCGAGAGTCGGAGGGGTCCGGAGACTCGTCAAAGTCCGTGAACGGCACTTGGTATTTCGGTCTCCGGACGCGGCTCGTTATTTGTGAGGGGTCCTGAGACTCGCCGTCCGTGAGTTGAGAATGCTGGTATTTTCGGTCTCCGGACACGGCTCGATATTTGAGACGCCGCGACCGCCGCACGCCGTATCTGTAGCTACGAGTTGCTTAAACGTCGTCCCTTTGGCCTAGGCAATCCCAACGACGCACATGTCCAGCTCCCCAGACCCATAAGACCGCCTGATCGACTCGGATGGGGGCCGGAGGTGGGTCAGCCCAGTAGCCCAAAACGCCAAATGTCGTCACAGTCGCGCCGCGCGAACCGACGTGCACGCGTCGACTCAAGCAGACACAAGCCTCACCGAAGCCTCTCGAAGAGTCGGAGGGCCCTGGAGACTCGTCAAAGTCCGTGAACGGCACTTGGTATTTTCGGTCTCGGACGCGGCTCGTTATTTGTCGACGCGCGACCGCCGCACGCCGTATCTGCAGCTACAGGAGATTTAAACACGGCCACTGGACGCTTGTCAATCGCACCGACAATACGCACATACTGCGCCTCTCGGCCATCACAGCCACGCGAAATCCACAGACATATCTGCAGATCGACGGGACCTCCCCACCAGACCCTT